>JACXSJ010000029.1:39160-70591 GCA_014851325.1 Pentalonia nigronervosa
CGGGTTTTTTCTGTCCGCTGCGGACGCGTATTAGAACTATACGAAAATAATATATATATATATATATATTATATACACCCGCAAGTGGTTCGTTTAACCGATCTATTTTTATAATATCGAACATTTGTGTAGCATAGTATAATAATACTTATACCTATTTATTAACATCACAAAAATATCTATTTCCATAAAAATCTACTTAGAAAATATCGTGTAGCCTGCAGAAGTTTGACTTTAACAGAGATCGTCTCGTATATTATTTTAATAACAGTTAATAGCACGCGATTGGCGATTCTGGCGCGCGACTGCATCACTCGCGTGTCGCATATACTATAACCACCGCTGCTGCTACTGCTGCAATTGCATTTTTTTCGGTCGCCCACAGCAGCGTCAGACGCTTATAATAGGTTATAGGTATATACATATATTATTATACAGCATAAATATACCGCCTAATAATATGATATTTAATAATGCGTACAATGATCTAATGTATTATTATATACTACTAATAATAACGACTGACACGCACGATGGACATGAAAACGCATCGTTTCGAAAAGAGAGAGAGAAAGAGAAAAATCGTGTCACAGATTTGCCGACCCGTCAGTATAGCAGACGAATATTGATTTTTGTAAGGTATACAGATATAGCGCACAGGGCCGACAAATTATGATTTCACGTGACGTCGCGCCCATTAGCCACCGCCTTATACGGGAATACGTAAAATTAACATTATTTTTCGAAACTTTCGTTTTTTGAAAACATATTTCCGGAGCTCCATAGTGATGAAATGGATACGCGAACGGTGGCGCCAAATTCAAAGAATGGGAAAAACTTCCTCGCGGTCGACGACCAATTTTTTTAAAATTTTTCTCGCTTTTCGCGACACAGACGGACGATCACCTGCGGTTTGGTACATATAATGATATCATATTTACTCGGGAAGGCCACTGCCACACGATAGCTAGCGAGATAAGCCATCTTTATGTATAGAGGACGTCGTATGCACCTAAATAGGTTATGATTCTGAATGTCGGACTATGCGGATCGTGGTCGAGAGAATATAGATGACTATAGGTGTACATGCGTTATTAGGATCTTCGTACAACTACGCCACACGTTATTATTTTTCATGTCCGGTGGATTTCCTTGACGTGATAAACAATTTAATAATGGCGCATTAGAAACGTATACACAACGCATATTATATATTAATTATTATTGTTAGAGGTCGTCCGTGAACTAATTAATTTGGCCTAGTGCCTACATAGTACATACATATCTTTATATAAGTGCACTGTATATAGAAATCCATCCCGCAGCGCGGTGATTGCCCAGGCAAATTGATAGTAGTTTTTCGCGAAATTTATTTTTTGTAAGCTTATACACATTAGTGCATAATAATTATTCAGATTTCTATTTATCGTGCGTGGCGCAATGTTATTATTACTTTATTTACATAAAAATGAAGAATATTAATTACTATCTTATATGTTTGTTATTATTTGATTTATGATCGTACAGCACGTAGTATTATAGTATTTAGTGCCTACGAATATATTGCACGTTTTAATTGTTCAATCGATTGTCAGATATTTGGACATCAATCACCATATCTATATAGTTTATTCTCTCCGTTTCTGCGTTAAAATTTCAGTGGAGTTTCTCATTCACTCATTCTGCAGTATAAATTATAATACAGTATTAATATTACCGGTTTTTGCAGTATGATTCTAGCCGGTATATTAAGTATTAATAGTAAACACATTATATCGACATTGTAGCCGGAGCTGCATAATAATTTATATCGATTAGTTTTGGTATAGTAAATGCGTATACAAGTTTACAACGAAACGAAAGAAAATCTCATTGCCCTCTGATTTAGAATCAACGGATGTGTACACAATGCATACTTATAGATACAACTGTAGTTAAAATTTAAAATTAAAATTAATATTTGTTTTTTTTTTTATCATACACTGTATATTTCCTCCCGTATACTGCAATACATTTAAATAAATATAATATTTTGCTTTAATAATTTATTAACAAATACGTAATTGGATAACCACTAAAATGTGCCTTAAGTTCTGGATAATATAAAATTAATATTGGACAAAAAGGTTAATTATGATTTTAAAATGTTTAAGTTGCACCATTATATTATATTACATTTTGTTAAGCTAAGATTTTACTGTATTAATTCTTATCAAAAGGTACCCGTTTAAAATAAATAAATATGTGTAACCGAGGTTATAATTTAAAAAAAAAATAACAATCTTTTTAAATTTAGTAAATTGTTTTCCGTTTAACATTAAGCTTTTAAAGTTAAATATATTATAATTTATTAAATACTGAATTCAATCACGTCATAAACATTTATAATATATTGTAATTAATAACATTTGCTTATTGTACAAATATTGTATACATTGTGCATAAATATGTTAATTCATAACTTAATAGCACTCTTAACTTTAATTTAATCAATTATGAAAGTTATTTTTTTTCATTAAATTCCCCACGCGCCTTCGCATATCATACATTAAATACTAATATAATTCACTACATATATAATTTACCCGTCACCTGGTTATAACTACGCGAGTGTGATCGTTCAGATTTGAACTAGATATTTTTCGATTACCAGTTTAGAGTTATCTTAAAATTTTTTTTTCCAAATCGCAGGAAAACGTATTGTGGACACAACACGTATAATATTTCATTACGCGAACCGTGTATCGCGTATAAACATAATATATCTGATGTATACTAGTACCACACTAGTACATATAAGTAAGACGCGTTAAAGTTTGTTCGAAATTATAATAATATTACGAATTAAAATAATAATATGAGTGACAAAAGCCGGTTTTCCTCTTCAGGTGCACGCAATACCAAAATTTCCGCACCATCGCTGCCAGTTGTGGATCTAGGATTTTGTTTTGGGGGGGGGGGGGCAATATTTTTTTACATCAGTATATATTTTTATAAAAACATTTATATTAGTATAATGGTATATTAAAATATATTATTAATTATAATGTATTATATAAGTGTACACACACAAAAAAAGTATTAAAATCAAAAATATTTGTATATAAAAAAAATATAATTAAAAGTAGTTACCTAGTGTTATATAAAAAAATATAAATAAAAGTAGTGTTTTATAAACAAAATTATAAATTAAGTCACGGTTCTTATACATCTTATGGGCCAAGGGGGGGGGAGCCCCCCTCTGCCCCCCTTAAATCCGCCACTGATCGCTGCTGACACTACTATCAAATATTTAGGTGTATTAATCATATAATCTCCGACGGAAAAACCGTATAACAATTACGTAGGTGGTAGGTGTAATTATATATATGCACAGATGTAAATATGATTGCGTATACCGTAGAAAACCTTCTTCACGCGGACACCGTAGTCCGACATGATTGTTGTGCGTTATCGTCCGCGTCGTTTTATCGGACACCTGTATCTGATTCTTCGATATATATTCTCACGGACGGCAAAAAGCACGCGGTACCCGATACGTGCCACGCATACGTGTGAAATCTTATGCATATACACATAGGTGTATACGCTGCAGGGGGAGAGCATACCTAAACAGAAAAATTCGTACGATATTATATTTATATATCTTATTAAATACGCCGTTGAACGACGCGATACATAGAAACGATTTTAGCATTCAGACAGCGCGCGCGATCGTCCATTCATCGCGTATTATATACGTACACATTATATCTATATAGCGCATATATATATATATATATAATATGTACGTACGTTGACGTCCCTCTCCTCTCATCCAGCTACTATTAACTCAAACGTCTAGACAAGTCGAGACATTTCGATATATCTGCTGTGTTGTTTCGATCCACGGCCTACACCATCCTCAGACCAACGTTTCCGGATCACCAACCATCGACTGCCGACCTACCCTCTGTAGGCTATGTCCGTTCCTATATTCACATTCGTTTGCTGCCGAAAGTTCATTTCGTTTAAAACACAATAAAATTTAAATATCCAATGCTAAAGAATGTAGGTATAGGTACCTACTTTGAACTTTTCAAGCATTATAAGACATCGTAAGATTATATTATAGCATATATTATATTATAATAGAATTTCAAATGGGTGAACATCAATAATTATAGTGGTTATTTATTCTCAACTTTGGTTTGGTCATTAAATCTCAAAAAAAGAATCTATCATAGGAGAATATTGTAAACTGTAAATTATTATAAAATATTTTGTTTAAGTCACTGAAAATTCTAATATGTATACGGGAGCTGTATATTAATGACGTACGGCCTTATAGCCATGTATGTTATCGTAAATTTAGTAAGTATACGTTCAAAAATTGTAGAACGAGTATACACGTAATATACCTCATTACACCATTGCTAACAGTTATAACGTCGCGTAATGTGTCGTATCATAATACATTATATCAATGTATGTTATCGTTTATCGATCTCTGGATGCAGCCTGCAGCAATATCATATTATATACATTATACATATTACATATTATGTGTAGGTAACATATAGTTGTCAATCGAACATCTAGTCCCAGTTTTCATAATAATATTGTAAAATATTAAATTTTGAAACCGGCAAAATAGCGTTTTTATAATTATAGGTACGCATTTCCGGTGTGCTGTTTTCCTATTGATCCTCCTGTCCGTCACAAGCGCGACGCCAAAAAAAGATCCACCAGATTTGTTTCGTTTCGACGGTCGGCAATGAAATTTAATATATTTGCACGTTTCCGTGCCGTCCGACGGTCATATATATATATAGTATATTTTACTCATATCATCAAAATAACAATCGTGATTCGAACATCCTATAATTTATTAGGTATAAGAGAGGCCGTCATCGTCGTCGTCGTCGTTGAAATGTCTATAAAATATAAATTAATGAATCAATCGGTCAATGTAAACAATTATTCACGATTGTTTAGGCTGAAAATTGTTGTTAATGTATCCCATTTAATTATGTGTCACGGCAGCAGCGTATGTCTCGTCGTTTTTTAATAGTTGCGGATAACGTCATTCTCGCACACGATTTTAATAATATTTCTTTGGCCACACATACATCATTAAACGTGTAGTTCGATTATTTTCGGGTCGATTGAGAAAATAATTATCTATTGTTATAATATAATGTTGTATATATATATATACTCACGTAATTTTCGTCCTTATGTAATGCGTATTGCATTGATAAATTCTAGCATTTGCTTTTATTTATCCTTTAATATTCGACGTCATCGTGTATTTTAGAATCATTATTTTGATTGTGAAAATATAATATAACATCATTTACAAGCACAAAATATTACCTTTATAACTCGTAATTTAGATGAAGAGCAAGTTATATTGTTTATAATATATTATGATTTCCATTAATCTCTGTGGCTGTATATATATATATATATATGTGTGTGTGTGTGTGTTTTAATTTTTTTTAATTTAAATTTTTCAATAATCAGAATTTTAATAAATGCGTTATTAAAGTAAAAAATTGGTCAAGCCACGTATGATAATATAATAAAATCGGTGACCACAATTTTCCTTTGCCCTTCCCGCGCGATACGCTTCTCTGTTGGCAATTTTTCTCGATCGTATATTATTATAATATCGACAAATGGTTATTATTGTTATATAACCAGCAACGGTACATTTTATCACTATGTATTTAATTTCACCGTAGTTTATATATATATATATATATCGTTGAGCGTTAATCCAACCGGTAATTATATTATTTATTATTTAAACGAGAAACTTTGCAGCGCATAAACACATCAATTACCGTTGTAAGCATTCATTTTTTGTATTGTACGTAAATCAGTCGTAATGTATGTTTTTTTTTATGAACGCATGACTCCACAAAAACGCGTTCCTATATGGTATATTATATGAGTATGTTCCCATACTTACTATATAGATATTAAACGCATACACTTGAGCATAATATATTAATATATAATATTATGTCGGAACATCAATTATAAACCGAATATAAAAAATTGTAATAATAAACATGAAAGTACCGTTTTTTTCTCGTGCACTATAAAATTGAACGAAAAACTATGTATACACCCAATGTTATAAAATAATACTACGATAAATTATACGGTTTTATTTATAAATAAAAAAATCGTGCAACCATTCGGTACCTATGCATTATCTGTAACACTACCGCATATCTAGTTTACATAATATTATTGTGTATTATATATTATGATTAGTCGCTACCGAACTATATTTCTTGTTTAAACTTTTATTCGTTTTAGTATGAATCCCCTAGGAAACCTGAAATACGCCTAATGGTGACCCTGCAGACTATACTATAGTATACAACAAGGAAATTCGTAATGGGATATTATTATTAAGACTATACACGAAAGAGTGTTGGTTCTCGTACTGTATATTATAATAATAACTGCAACTTCGGTTGTTTGCCATGTGGAAGAGACCTAAGTGAAATGAATAACATACGCACAATAAATTGATACGTCGTGCTGCAGCAGCGTCGGAGACTTTAACGGCCGTCGAAATCGCGGTCGAATCGCGGTCGAATCGTCGCATTGTAATGCATAATGTATATTTTCTGAAACAAAGTTTGCCAGTATATAATAGCGATGCGATCATACTATTATTGCTCTATCCGTCCATCGCGATCGGCGCGTTTCTCGCGTGGTGACAGCGTATATATACGGCTTTTTTTTTCGTATGGGTACAATTTATATTATATATTATTATACATATTACACAGGTAGATATATCAATATACACAGCATATAATATATAAATGCACGCGTGTAGAAGCAATCGCGTGGCCGACCGGGATAACCAGTTCTTCTGGGAAACTGGTCGCGGCACTCGGGTATTTTTGCGCATTGTCCTGCGAGTGTATAATAATAATATATATGTATGGATAGGAGACGGAAAAAGATTTTTTAAAAACGACCGGTTTATTCACGGGACTTACGCACGCGGTTGGGTTATTATTTTTCTGCAGCGTGTAGTGTAAATTATAAATTAAATATAATTTTTAAATACATAATATATGAATTTTTGGCATCCTTTTTCGAATTTCACGCAGTACCTCTGTAATAAAAGATTCGTCAACGAAAAATCATTTTACACATACAACGATCGTCAAAACAATGACAATTTTATCGATTCCCGCCTATATAATACCGAAAAATCCTATTTCAAATTAATTTTTTTATTCGCCAATAAACAATGTGAGGGATAAAAAAATTATCACCAAATCTTATATTTTGTTTATTAAACCTTAAAACGTGTTTTATTTTGATTTAATATTTACGATAACACTTCTGAATCTTACATATACACAGTATATGTTACTTCTTACGAGCATCTATATTATCACATGGTAATGCAATAATAATTCCACACTATACTAATAATTGTGACAGGTTGGTATCTATAGACAGTCCGTAATATTGACACATTGAATTAAAATTGTATTAGATATATATTTATGAATAAAAATATTTAACTCTTAATATTTCGTTTTCTAAAAAAAAATGAAATATTCACCACAAACTGCGTTATTATGGGTGACCCCAAATATTGTCTTTTTAATTTTATTTGTACCATATAGCTAGTTTTCAAATTTAATTTAAGTTAATAAAGTGGATTACCTATAATACCATAAAAGAACAGTTATGTTTTACTACCTAATCGAACAGTTTCAATGTATACTTTTTATAATTAATTTATGTACATCATAGTGTTAATATGGACGTTATATATATATATATATATATATATATATATATATACTTAATATTATGTAGGCAGCTGCAGCATGATGCAGAAGTCATTATACCGCTATTATACCTAACGATAAATTTTAAACGATGAGTAATGCCTATATTTAATTAACATACGTGTAACGAAACAATGAACAAATCGTAATTACCATTTATTTATCTCCATTGATCGGTAATAAATTAAAACTTTAGGGAATAGGTACCTACCAGCTATTCGGTTGCCATGTACCTACCAGCTAAACTACCTACAGCGATGGTGATTGGTGCACAAAGCTTATCTCGGAAATCACATAACGTCTCATAGGTAGTATAGGCATCCATAATATACGTACATATGGTCACAATACCACATAAAATAGTTTTATTTAATTTAAAAACGGTTGGAACTATACATTTATATATACAGAAATCAGTTTAAAATTTAAATCAAATCCACCCGAGGGCATGATATAGTGCAGTCGGTCTTTTGGGACGTACGAAAACTGTTTAATAATAATATTATTTCCTTGTGTAATAAACACAACGCGTCTGCACTCTAAATATGTATATGTATATGTATATAATTTAAACGTCATATTATAATATGTATATCGCCGAAAGAGTGCGAGTTCGACGGTGGCGTGTGTGGAAGGAGCGTTTGGAGGGGGTGGGGGAGGTGCGAGATTTTCGAGAAACGACCCGACTGTAATTAATTAATATTTAATAACACGCATTTTAAGCAGCGGCGGCAGTCTATCGATCATCTGGAGGACCCGGCGGCGTGTGGCACAAAAGAGAATATTTTTTATTTTTATTATTTTGTGAATATACACGGACACGTGTGACCTGCAAACTCGAATTTCGTGTTAATATATAACATTATATATAATACACGCATGAGCATGATTCGCTCTAGGCTCAACGATGCGCATCGCTTACACTTTTACACGATGTCAGGTGTACATATGCAATACACATATTATACATAATATTATCAGATACTAAACATGATGTACAGCGACCGAGGAAAAGAGCAATATCCTATATTATATACTATATATAGTATTAAATTAATTTTCTGCTTCCTCCGTTGTCGACCAACTATTTATATATAACATATAATATTGTGTAATAATAATATATGCTCGTAGGAATCTCCGCGAGATTATGCGGCTCAAAAACCCCGATCCTGATTGCGACTCTCTTGCGATAAATAACATTTAACGATATGTAACGCGTAATATATATTTTAATATTATAATATTTATCTATTTATATGCACGATCGTGCGCCTGGCGGTCGTACTATGTATTATATGCACATGTGTCATTGTATATATTTATATATTATCGTAAGTATAAAATATCATAGCTCGGGGGTTCCAGTAGACTACCGGCTGCATGCGCGTATATAGGATCATCGAGATCTACGCCGTCGAGTTCAGGGTCGGGGCTGACTTTTGCACGTACGTCGGGGTCACTGACCATCGCGAGCCCCACGATGTATATATATAGGTACGCCAGAAACCATATTATAAGTACAAATTTTTTTTCATCGCCACCCTTCTGCACTACCGTCGTATAACAGAAAGAGGATTAAAAAATGATTCGTTGCGCCTGCACCGACAGTAACGCTATATTATACGAGTAAATGATATTAAACTCGTATTATAATTTATAGGTTAGGCGAGGTTTAAAAGGTTTTTTCGTTGTTTATTTATGAGTTATTTTTTTTTAATTTTTCTCCGTTCTTATTTATAGAAAGAAATTATACGCGAACGACTCGCTCGCTCGACCGGAATCGACGAGGACAGGTTTTTCGTCACTCCCGAGAATTCGTATGGGATCTAAAAAAAAAAAATCACGGACCCATATGCAGCCGAGTCGCAGGCTGCCTAAGAGTCTCGGCTGCAGAATAATAATATGAAATAGGTATCCGTTAGAGAATTAGCGATGCGGATTGTTAAATCATCGGCTGTTCGCGTAATTCTGGTATAATAATAATAATAATATGATCACTCCGATCGCCGTTGTTCAAACTCAGATCTGGAGTCGTACGCGAGCGGAATTTTTTTGCTTCTCCCTTCATTCTGTGCCGGTAAATGGTGCATCGGAAAAACAATGAAGTGTTTTTTTTTTTATTCGTCTCCGCTGCAATTATAATCACGACATTGTATTGCGTACACATTGTACGCTCCGTATACATTTTATATAATGATATATAGACGACGCGTGCGTCACGTCGACACGAGTGCGCGACAGCCACAAATCAATAATGTGACCATAATGCAATACAGTGACGGATTGTCGAACCTATATAATATATTATATCACGCGTGTATATAAATTGTGTGTATATATAAAGTAGATACACGGCAGTGATGGGAATCGTCGATCGTTTAAATCCATTCGATTACCCTAATCGAAAATATTCGTGTGATGAACTAATCGAATGAAACGTAAGGACGAATGTATACTTTATTATTTAGTATAAACTATAAATTAGTGATAAGTAAAAAATAATGATTTATCTTAACATCGACATTATGTTAAATATTGTTTTGTGTATTACAATATTTAGCTTCACAATTAAATATATATAAAATATGAATATAGTTTTGACTGTTGTATTGGAAAAGAATTATTTTTTGTAATCATTCGATTATTCTCATCGCGACTACGCACGATGCCGACTCTATCGTAACAAATGACTTCGGAACTGGATGTCAATTGTCTTGGCGGCAACGAAACGTTCGCGTAATGACAAAACGTAAATAATTATATATTATAAAATATGTATTACAAAATATATTATTATGTTATGTACCTATAAATGCGTGTTCAGCCCCGCCGTAATGAAAAAATAATATGCATACGATTGTGTATATTTTTATACGTATTCGCATACCAACTTGATACTTTTTTTTCATTTAGTCGACGCACGAATCCGTATACAAAAAGGTATATGCGTATGTTTAAATATAGGTATACCTATTATACATATAAACAGACGAGGACCTATACGTATATCCGCCAAGTAACGCGAATTAAACGTTTCGTACTTGAATCTCTCGCGATCGTCAAATTGACGTTTAAGTATACTGCATAATATATATCTTAATACAATAATAATATTATAATACTAAAGTCCTTGGATCCCGCATCGGGGAATAAAAAATTAATTTTTATTTTTCAATCTCGGCGAGGAAGAGGAGGAGTCGTCACATCCGCGATTTATTATCAATTTAATAATAATAATAATAATAATAATAATAATTATACGTGCTCAACACGCCTCCCGTCCGATCCCCGAAATGTTGGAAGTTTGAGATTTTTTTCCCTGTTATAATAATTTACGAATTATTGCACTGCATCATATTAATTGTATAATTTTATTTCTATGTAACTATTCACTGAAATATACTGAATACTGACAAGTGACGACTAATTGACGTTCTTCGCGTCGTGACATAAAACACGACCGATTTTCGTCGATAAGATGACTAATACTATATATTGTATACATAGGTAGCTAGATCTTACATATATCGTATTACAAATATAATTTGTTGAACTCCGTTTGCCATATCATATTGCCCCTCCGTTGGTTTGAACACTTTGATGCGCTCATATACACACGCGTGTTCACCGCGTTTTACATACCTATTATTATAAATCAATTATAGGCACGCGATAACATTGATCGCATGTTGTTTTATAGACGAAAAATAAATGAAAGACGTCAAATTGTACTAAAATTACACTACACACGACATATCTAATAATAATGTCACGAATCCGACAACGACAGAGGGCATTATCATAGTTCGATAGTTAACCAGCCACATAGGTTGATACGGTTAAATACCCGAGGGACTGCGGTCGACTGATTAAGTTTGCGGCGGGCGGCCGTTAATCCTTTTTCGCGTGGTGGAATCCGATTTATAAAATTGTATAAATATTATGTGTAAGCACGCCGCTCGTGCCCATATATCCACGAACATGACCGTCATAATATTATATCGGCATTCCACCGCCGTCCGAAAAATAATCGTCGGAGAACTATTTTAAACAATATAATGTACCTACATTTGACGGAACCCTGCTGGCAGTACGGATTATGGCGCTTCACCGGATTTAAATGGGCTTACCTGACCTTTACGGTCCTGCTGCGGACGCATGTAATAATGTGTGATAAATGACAAGAAGAAGAACGAGAATGACGACGAAGATTTAGATTTGGATTTAGCTTTAGATGGTGATGACGATGACGACGACGAATAAAGGCATAAAAAAATCCTAAGAGAAAGATAATACAATATATTATAGTAGGACTCTGTTCGCGTCTTCGCATTTCCCTCTGGCTCGTCCAAGGACGTTGACAGCAGCAGCAGTCGCACGCGCGACCACAGAATTTCGTTTTCTTCTTCGTGGTATCTGCACGCGCTCTCTTGCACGTACCGCGCCGCGTATACACACCGGTATAAACTTTATATATATATATATATATATTATAATATAGGCAGGTACACGTGTTGTTTATTTTTTTTTTTTACACATATATACCGATCAGTTACGCAAACCGAACCTGTGACCACCGCCGTGGAACGTCGGACGATAAGTAAAATTATGATGAATCGTTATTAATATAATATTTTTAAAATAGGTATATTTCACTAGGTGTCGTCCCGAAATTAACGCGTCCGCCCACACATACGTGGTGGAATTGTTATACAATAAAGTATAAAATACATCGTTTTATCCGGTACACGGAGGTCTGTCATTTATATCAGGATATTATATATTGCTATACCTGTGCGTGTGTGTACGATATTATGTTAACGATACTTAAAAATTTACAACGCGACGAAAATGTGTATATTTCTTATACTATTGTTTCGCTAAAATACTAATCCGCAAGTTCCGTGTGCATTGTGTACATTCCCTCCATTTATATATTAGGCTACATTTTTCATCCCTTCTCTTCAATATTAGAAATTGTAATAATACATATATATATATATATATATATATATACACGTATATATATTGTAGACTACAAAACATGTAAATCTATGCACTTAAAAATTATAAGCCTATGTGCAAGCATCAGAATTTATGAAACATTAATACTGCACAGAATGTGCGTTTATGAATTTCTTTTTTTTTTTTACCTGAAAAAAACACAATTTTTCATTACGATAATCGGCAGTTGGGAAAAATTTGAGCACAATGGGTTATTATGTATATACAAACTAATAATTATTTACTGGCAGTGGGCCCGTGTTTTTGTGGTAAACAGTTGTATAATATCTATGTATATACTATTACTTATATTAAAGTTATTGGTACAGAAATTATATTCATAAATAAATGCATGTCATTCGTATAAAAAATTTAATTTATTATATTAGTTATAAGTATATATGACCTATACATTTATACTATTATATTACGACATATATTGTGGCAAAAATACTTTTCAAAAAGAAAATTAAGAATTTTAACCTTGAGATAATTATCATGTAGTTATTTAGGAAGAATAGTTGTTTTGGTCGTTTCTAAACTCTTGTATTATAACGATATAATATCTATTGCACATTAGTGGATACGCGTGTGCACGCGTATTATAATGTATTATGCTGCAGTAAATGATGGCCGTTGACTCGCAGGAATATCATTAAAAATTGGTTCGGTTTGTCGGTCTCGACACTATTTGAACTCCCGCGTGTAATAATAATAGTAATAATATGATCTCGTGCAAAAACAAACAAAAAAAAAAAAAAAATGAAAATGGAGAAAAAAATAAGAGTTAAGCAATGCGGAACGAACGCTGACGATTGGTGCTCGTGTCCATGGGAATAAAAAATACAACAATACCGCTTATAAACGCACACGCGGCAGACCACTGTTTCTACACACACACACTTTTATATATATATATATATATATATATATACATAAATATAGCATTATTATATATGTTTTAATGTACCATGCGGATTGGGTCACTGCACTTGTGCGGCGGCGGCGGGACAACGGAAGATATCTGCACATCCTCATATAAGGAAACCCGACACTGTCGTATGGTGTTTTTTTTCTTCTCGATCCACCCCGAGAAATTTTCTCCACTTCCACTCGCATATAAGTCGTATTACAGTACTGGGTACTAGCGTAGTATATAATAATATATGTATTTTATATTCGCCGTGTACATTTTTTATTGTTTTTTATCGATATAATATTTTCGTCTACGGCTGT
The DNA here is from genome assembly GCA_014851325.1 of Pentalonia nigronervosa. NCBI lineage: Eukaryota > Metazoa > Arthropoda > Insecta > Hemiptera > Aphididae > Pentalonia > Pentalonia nigronervosa. Next base: position 53,227 of record JACXSJ010000029.1, read on the forward strand.
ATTTAGGTATATAGGCACGGTGCCCGAGTAACGAATAGTCTAGAATATATACATATTTGCGTACTAGCGAAAATTTCTATGATGGGCGGCTCTCTAATTCTGAGCTCGTCAGTGTATAAAATATAAATAATTGTCGTAGATAAATGTGGATTCAGTTGTTTTCGTTTCCACGACACCGTTGAATGTATATTATATAATAATAATGTCTTTCAGACCTTGAAAAGTTCATTTCGAATATGAAGTAGTTCACATAGTTATAGAATTTTAGTTTGAATGAAGTTCATGAACTCGTTTGTTTTCGCAAAAATAGACTAATGGGCGGATAGGCCAATTGGGACCTACCAATACCAAAAAATGGATGTCACTTCATCGAAAATATTGTTGAATCTATTTGAATATAATACTGACTATATAATAGAACAACAGACTAATTTGATAAAATCAATAATTTATTTACCATTTTAAAACAATAACTTAGTATTATAGTTATTACCGAAGTAGATTAACGATTGATTTCTGTCGACATAATATAACCACTCTATACATTAAAGAAACTTAACATATTAAGTAAAATATACGGATAAATATTCAGTTATTCTAAGTATAGTCAACAACAACAAAATAAAGTATATGCACATCACCCCTTAAGGCCCTGCCATGGGCCATCACCGTTTTTGATGGCATACCGAGGCTGACCGATAAGAAATTTATTATCTGCTAGTTTAGAACAATATTATAATCTATTTCGTATGGTATTAAGTTTATGTATGATAATAATATTATTATGTTCGTAAGCAGCATAGTTAATACTCCATATACGTATTCATCCGCGATCGTGTCAACCTACAAAAGAGGACCCATTGCAAAAATGTATGCAAATCCATAGAATAAACAGCCCACTTGTCTGATTCAAGTTATTCTTAAGTAAATTAAATCATTCTGTTTACAACAAATTGTTGCTATTACATTAATCCAATATTTTTTTCGCGGTTTCCCGCAAGAAACGTGGCGGTGTTCAATTAATTTTCATCAAACTAAAAACACATAGATAGTAACTATTATATGATATAATGCATGTATGCATGCCTCACTTCATATAAGTACACAAGTACACACACACACACATATAAACACCAAAACACATTAAATATTACCATTTAACGTATTATCATTGCATACAATCATCATATGGTTTCAACGATTTTAGTGCATAGTTTAAGCGTATATGTATATCTAATATATACGTGGAACAAGTTTCTCTATATAGCTCTATAGCTGCCAGCTAGTATTAAATGTGTGTAATATTAAATTATCGCAAGTAAAATGCGCGTTTTCCTACAAATATATATATATATATATATCTAAAGCGTTTGTCCAAAACGAAAACCGTTAATTCATTTAGTTATTTTTTTTTTTGCGCTGGACGAATTTACGATGACAGCACAATGATTCGTATGCATTATAATTTATAATATATAGTATACGAAAATCGTACGATCTAGGATACATAATGTTTAAGATGTATTATAATGCATTATGTAAATATGGAAATTAAATTTAGCGCACGTGCTATTAGCCACATAGTATTATATTACATAAAATATACACACACGCCTGTACAGTTCACAATATACACAATATATAATACCGCACACGAGGAGTTTCTCGGTGTCTCTCCGTCACTATCGCTCTGTACGTTCAATAATGTCTCTCGCCTTATAAAACAATACACGATAATCATACTCGCAACACTCTCGGACCTAATACTATTATAGGTACTCGTGTATTAAGTATCATTATTATTTATGGTACGTGTAGTACGCGGAAAAATAATAATAATATAATGCCGCATCCTGACCTTTTAGTACGCAGTTCCATTATTCGATATTTACGTCGATCACTCTAGGTCCTCGGATATATAAAGAGAAATAAATAAAAATTCAACTACCGACGACGTGACGCAGACATCTGCGCTTTAAGTATATACGGTAAACCTGTACTATACCCATTACCCAGTACTCACCGTATATTATACATATTATCATCGTGTGGTCCATGATTCAAAACGTAGTTTATTATCGTCGTCGCCGAGAGATGGCCTGAGCACGAGACCACCGAGATGAACCGTTGGAATAACGGGACGAATATGTCGAGAGAAAAAAAATTAAAGCCCGCACGACATTCGTTTCTTTCTGGTTTCGATCGAAAATTTGTCGATAACAGCCAAAGAAATAAATAAACATTATACTATAGCATATATTATCACGCTTTCGAGAGTTACGTGCTGCTGCGTTGTGTGCGGTGACGTAGCGATTGTTCTTTCCCTTTACTAGAACCTTTTTTTCTGGATCAATTTATAAATACATCGAAAAACAAACACAGCGAGTGTATTGCAAGAAGATGTCGCTTTTTGAATTCTCCAACGACGATTTTGAGAAAACAGCTAAGTTAAAACACCGCCGATGATTAAATGCGTTAGAGATTCAAACTAAAGAGTTAACCGATTTCGACTTAACAGTAAACATCGATCTCTTATTGATGGGTTGTCCATTTTTTGAAATCGTGTCGATTTCTCATCTCCGTCTATCATTTTTTTACGATCGCGACTTTGGATGACATCCGCTGTTAAATAGCGACCAAAAAGAGACGCGTTAAAATAAAATATTTAGTTTTTGTTTTTTATGAACGAATTACGTTTTCGGATGGTCGCCTACCGTCGAGACGACGACCTTGCGACGGCCTACGGACGGCGCCTATTGAACAAGGCGTATATATATATATATAATGTGTACCGGCGGATAGAAAAACGAAAGCAGAATCAATTGTCCTCCCGTAAACGGACGATTGTCGTAACTCAGACGTAGAAAAAAATATATCATAAAATAAAAAAAAACCATCATGTACCGTCAACGAGTGGGTTGAGCGCCGAAAGCAAATGTTCTCGATATATATTACGACGGGCGGCGACAACCAAACAGGTGGTTTTTTACATATTTTGTTATACGTACATTATACATGACATATATGCTTAGGTACCCACGCACGCGTGCCCATCTTTACGTACGAGTATGCGCATTTTTAGATTATACTAAATTATAAAATATGGTATTTACGACACATCTAACCTAATAAGTAATAATATAAAAATATGTTTCTATTTATAGTACTGAAATATCTACGACGTGACATTTATATTTTTTGAACATCTTTTGCGGTGGGAATACGTTTTAGGGATAACCACGAAAATAGATGCGCGCCCTAAACGGCGTCGTAACATACACAATATACACCTACATGAAATGATTTAAATAATATTATAATATTATGTTATTCGAGTTATATTATCAGCTAACAGCTTTAAAACAGTTTACCTACTGCAGTTACATATATGTCGTTTCCCGTGCACCTATGTCGCGCCGATAACAGATCATTTTTAATAACCATGAACAAAACTTCCGAATACGCCTTTGATCATATCGATTGCTAAAATTCGGATTGGCAGTAGAAAACGGTAGTTTTAAGATTCTAAAGTATTTGGAAAAACGATAAAAATCGATGCTGATTTTGATTGACCCAACGGGCTATAATCATAAATGTATAAAACATAATCATTGAATGGTTTTGACAAAAATTGTTGACTTCATAGCCATCGGGTAGTACGTCTTACGTGTGTATTATAAATATTTCGAGCGAGAGAATAATAAAAAATAGTATCTTCTCGTTCAAAATTGTTTTTGACGATAATACAGTGCTAATGCAATATTATATTTTACGTATAATGACGTGATATATACACGATATGCATATTATTATGTACTTATATATACATATAAGTATAATTTCAAATCGGATTGCAAACGGTACATTATAATATACGATATAGAATATAGATATCTACGACGGCGGAGACGACGAAATTCCATTTCGATTCCGGCAAAACAAATAATAATATTATATAGCAAACGCATTACGTCCTGTCGGCTTACGATTTAATGATATAATCATGGTTCATCTCGTGTAGTCGTGCACCTATACATAATATGCACCTATGCCTATAAACGCTCGCGAAAAACGCACGAACCGAGACACGCGCAATTACGTCTAAATTGAAAATATTAAGACGGATTTCCATAAATACACGAATATCCAATTTTCTTCTTCCACTCGTCAATATATAGATATATTGTTATTATTTTTCGTTATTATAGTGTCGTCTTCGTCGTCGCCGTCGTCGTGTTTATGTGGGCACGCAGTATAATATGCAACAACAATTATAACATAATATGTATAAACAACACATGTGGCGAGTTTAAAGACCTCGGTTTTTCTCAAATCATTAAAAGTAGAAAAAAATAATTATGATAAACGGACGCCGTACTACGTTACGTATAATAAATATTATGCGAATGGGTACGTCATTTTTTCTCTTAAAAAAATATATATAACGATATAAATAATATGATCGTATATACGGGAGAACACGGTACCTACCAATATGATAATAATTTTTTTTTATGTGTCGCCTCCGGACGACGATGTATATTCACGGTTCACTACCACGGTTTACGTATACCTAAATCATGTTATAACAAGAATAATATTACTATTATTATTGTTATTGTAACAGACCATTTACGATTGAATCGTCATCATTATATTATTATTATATACCATCACTATTGTGCCCAGTGGCAGCAAACCCTATTGATCTAGCCCTGGAGGGTCTTTTCGCGAATTCAAATTATTTATTGCGTCCGCCGACGATAATATTACGTGTACTGCCTCTTGACGGCCTAAATATAACGTACCGATCAACATATATATCGCTCAACACACTATAACAGTTTAAGACTTAGAAAACAAAATTTTGAAAAAAAAATTAAGACAAAATTACAATGTTAACGATGGCAATTTTTAACAGTCCCGGGATACAGTCTCACATGTGATTGCAATATTCACGTGTGTAAACTTTTAATTTAGGTACTCGTATTACGTTCATGCATTGACTGTTATTTAACGCCTAGGCGATATATAAACAGCCCATTTGAAATTAAACAAAATAACAGAGGTAGGACATCAAAATGTAAATATATTTGCACTCTCTAAATATGTATACTCACATACTCAGTACAATACATTCTTTCCTTTTAGGAAAAAATATTTATAATTGTGTTAGAATACTTTCTGTTTAGTACAATAGTACGACTAGAGTCTATACTCTAAAGATATGGGCGAACCGTAGTTTTATTTTATATTCATTTTTTTTCCTGCGAATAGAGGTACTTTTCTACGATGATTTCTGTGTGAAAAATAAAAACCTAGTCAAAAAAATGCATCTTTACACACAGACTTTTCATAATATATTAGTCCAATTTAAGAATATTAGGGAACAGCAATACATTGAGAATTATTGCACGTAGTTGGAAATGTTGGAATAAACTTCGATATTCACCGGAGGCGCGTCTTAAAATCGTTTCGCTCCGATCAAACGTAATCATATTCACTTAACAGCATAATAAATAATAATAATAATAAGACGCGAATCCCAATCGCGTAATTCACTATTATTTTCACAGCTTACGCCGTTATCGTCGCAAACTCGTAACACGGCCGTGTACATTATATTATGTCCGATAGACAAGTGATATATTGTATTATATATATATATATATATATAAATAGGCGTATAAACGGCCGTTAAACCCGCAGTGACTGGTTAGTCCGGTGTGTTCGCGAGATATTATAGTAGTATAGTGCACACAATTTAATACCTATATATAGATTGTACTTACCTCTGCTTACCTGCCCACCATACTTGCGACCTGACTTATAGTTTCACACACTCTCATCTGCTGCAGCAGCAGAGTTCCATACGGTCACAGCAGTGCGCGATGCTGCAGCTTCGACAGAATAATAATAATAATATAATAACTATATAACGGTATAGGTAATCCGCGCCGTTCGCGGATAGAAATGCGCACCGTGTAGGTAACCAGGTAAGGTATACACCATTAATCATTATTTATAAATCACGACGACGAAAATCGTTGTGAAATCTACATAATATTATACGGTACATTATAATAAAACTCGAGAAATATCTACGCGCGTGCGCATTCCGGTCCACCCCGAGGGACGTGCACGGTGTTATTATCATCGTCGCGAGTTTATACATGCATAATTTAATATTACAACGCGAGTGTGATCGAAAATAGCACACATCAATACCATATTGTCGATCATAATATCACCCCGTAACCGGTTTCGACCTCGGCATCGATACTGCACTGCAGTACATGCCGTTTTTTTTTTTTAACGTTTTTTTTCTTTAATTTTACCGTTTTTTTTTTTTTTTGTTTTTTCTTACAGGCCGATTCAACTAGACATGGCTCTGGGGAGTGCAGCTCCCACGAGCTTCCAACATCGCTGCGGCGTGACCGCGGCTCTCATATTGGTCGTCTGCGTGGCTCTTACAAAGTCTGGTGAGTACCTGCACCTGAAATTTATATATTATATACATAATTAAAACAGCTACTGTATTGTGCGTCTAAAAATGCTGTTGTACAGACTTCAATTTGTTTTCCAACACTTAATTAAGTAAGAGGTACCCAAACGCATATATTATGTTTATATTCACGTAGTACTGTTTTTGCGCACAAGCCTCGCTCATCTCGATATAATATTATTAAAACAATTGTTCTAAACGATCGAATAAAACTTAAATATTTTTTTGTGTTATTTAAACACGATATACTAACATGTACTTACTTTGTTATTGATCGTAGTTTGCGCCCAAAAGCACAACGATTAATCGAAATTATACTCTCTGCAGCGCAATGTAACCAGAACATTAATACATATTCTTATAAAATACACGAGTCGTATTTTCTCGTATTTTCTCGCTTTTTATACAGCATACACAGAGGTTTTTAGTCAACGACTCGTATACTTTGTTGTCAGCCCTCGCAACGATGGACATAAATTATATTTACGACTCGTTTATCGACGAGCGCTTCTAACCTGCTGCGGCCAAAGGCATTATATTATATTGTCGTCCGTTCGCACGGTCATTTCGAAAAACAAACTCATCGGACGTCGCGTCAAATCAAAATCTCTCCTGTCGGTGCCCTGCGCGCGCGACCGTGCAATGAATTATTCAGCGAGTCGATCACTTCGCCATTTGTGCAATATAAATATATAATATTATCTAAAACGACGAAGAATAATATACGCAGCCGCAACAGTTGGCTGTGGCGAATGAGATTTAGCATTCAATCGCTTTGGCGGCGAAATGTGCGCTACAAGTTCGCCGCAAAGACGGACGCATAACATTAAAACGACCGTCGTGAGACACAGACCACGGAGGAGAGTATACAAAGGTCACGCGATTTTTACATTTTACACGGTCATTGTGCGGAGTGCAGCGGGCGGCGCTTTATAACAATATTACGTTATATATATATATATATAGACAGTGTATGCGTGTAAACCGCAGCCGCCCGATGCGATTAAAGGGGTGCGGGGGTGTTGTGCTGGCGGGGAGAGGCGGTGTAGACGGTTCAAAGTTCTGTAGTCTCTCGTATTATTTTCTTTTATGGTCCGACTTGGCTGGAGCCGCCGACGCCCGCCACCCATTGTTTCGCGATTGTCGTATAGGATAATATTATGCATTATTATAAACCCTTTTCGTACGAACTATGAAGTGATAAAATAAGTGTATGAAAAAAAAAAATGTTTTGCCTCCGCTGTTCTGGGGGATGAGTGCCTGTTTGCGAAGCGAATCCTAAAGGACAATGGCACTCGACCGGGAGTGAGTGCAGACTAAAACGACAATCGGTTTATGCGGTACCTTATTTATTATACTCATATATGTATAATTGTGCAGCAGTAACTCAAACCAAGCGTGAAAATATGTATACCAATGATTACCAGCCATACACATAAGTATATGTTTCACTTATATGTTTTTACACTTTATCGTGTTCGAGCTATTTATATAATAAATCTGTGCTGAGCCTATTTCAACAATTTAATCCCTGCAGTATTCACTACTATACGTATTGAGTTTAAATATTTAATCGACCAAGTTGAAATATCATTCACAGACGATATACGTTGTTATATCCATGTTACGCCCTGTCGTCGTGCGATGATAAGGTTATGGATGAAAAAACGGCGCTGCACGACGCATAAAATATTATTGTCGTTTAAAAAACTGATGCATCTCCTATAATACATATAATAATACATTTTATGAGACGACGACAGTGATGACGGTGTGAAGGACAGGCGATTATGCTGCAACTGTACTGCACAATGCGGCCGTCCATTAGTTGCAGTGAAGACCCACGGGGCACAATAGTTGGACATCCGTGAACTTGGCCGTAAAACGACGTTTCACGCAGAGTTCACGATTCTCGCGTAATCGGTCGACTCTCGATCGCCCGCACTACACCAGATGCACGTTTCACACGTATAGCAATAGGTGCATTATAATAATCTATGACGTGGCACAATGGCTATTTAAAATAACGAAAATATACGGGTCCCGATCACAAGTGGTTTTTGTGCGATCCCGCGTTTAAGACAAAAATAAACAAACAGGAATTCGCTCGATTTAGCGCTATTTACTATACCGTCGACCAACGACAGCATCGACTCGGATTATTTGTATTGCCGACGGATGTCCGGCCGGCTGAAAAACTGACCACTTACAGCCCTATATATATATAGAAAGAGAGAGAGAGAGCTGGTTTCTACGAGCACGATATTAGTTACATGACCATTATTAATCGTTATTAATCATATAATTTCGCGGACAAATAAATCGATCAATTAATATTCGAAAAACTACAACAAAAAACACGAGACAACCGAACGAACATTTTTCGTAAAAATCATGCATATATACACGCATATTGTTATACCAGACCTAATGGCTATACACATAAAATTAGACATAATTTAACAAAATATATTTACGAAACTGTTGTTGCAGTATTATAAAATATCATTTAGAATCTGTGGTTTTCGGTGATGTCGATGATAGCTGCGCACGGTATATAATATTTTCGAGTTACGTAATCACACAGGTCTCGTTTCCGCGGGGCGTTTCGCGTGTTTGTATAACTGTTAAGACGCGGCCCGTCTGCGATGATTACATACACTAATAACTACTAATAAGTAATAACGAGTGCGTGCGACAGAGTTAAAATAGCATTATGTGACCCGAATTATCATACGATTATTATAACATTTGGGAGGGAAAAAATGGGTGGACGGTAATGCCGTAAAATACATATTATAATATGCAGCTTGGGCATAATGCCGTGAGAAAATCCGCCGCGAACGGAAGTCTGGCCCGGACCTGGAACCGTTATCGTCGTACACATTATTAAAAAAACGCGTTTCCAGAATTTATTTCGCTAATGTAGCCGAGTCGGCGGACGGCGACGGTGTTGGGCGTCGAAAAGCATATAATATTATACATAAAGATGATCATATCGTTTCGGAGCCGCCACAATAACGGATCTCCATGTGAGTTGTCCGCGGTACAAGATATATAACTATTTAAGTTCCTACTTACCTGGCGGCGGCGGCGACAACGATATTATATTATAATATATAATGTTTAATAATGCGCTGTTGACCGACTAGAGTTGTGGACACAACAGTAATACGTACACAAAACAAGACGAACCAATGAAGACGAAGACAACGCGAAAAACAATACAAACAATAATATATTATTGTCGAAACGACCGTCGGGATATTGACGCACACGGTTAAGTTTAATAGTAGGTTATATTATTATATTATACTTAGTAAATAATAACCAGGCTGTGAATTGAATGCACTAAACTGTCGAAACCGTGCACATAACTGTTAAATATGCACTCACTTGTACATATTAACAGTTTGTTGGTATTTTCCTGGGCGAAGTCCACTTATACTGAAGCTAGTGATTTTTTGTATATTGCATTATTATACAAATGGATAGGTACTATAGAAAATAATATTTTGAAAAAGGTTAAAAATTTTACTTATTATTTCTTAATTTCGTTTTATTTTTACAGTTTAAAAATATCAACTTGATATAATATACAAACCCACTTATTTTCTTGATTAGAGGCGGAAAATTTGTAGTGCCTATATGGTCGTAAAAATGGTGAATCCCGCCTAGATAATAATTTATAATTACTTAATAATATACCGCGAATCTAAAATATATTCTCGACGTATACTATAATATAGTATATAATAACGTTCGTTCGTTTCGGTCAAGTCGTATATGTATATAAATGACGTACCTATACCAAGCTCATTAACACTTATTTAAAGCTTAAACGTCTCGGTCGGGACAAAAAAAAAAAACTCACGCCTCGTTCGTGCGCGTCAACGTCTCGAGGAATTTGTGTTCTCTCCGCCATATCGTGTCTCGGAACCGTCAATTACCGCGGTCGTAGTATTCCATCCGCATAGCACTACCTGTATGATTACCTAAGTATAGGTGGTGGAGGTGCACGCAGTTATCGCGTGTGTGTATGCGTATCAGGAAATGCAAAATTCCGCTGCAGCTGCAACACCACGACGACGATACTATAATATAATATTATATTATGGACTGCGTTTCTCTCTCTCTCTCTCTCACTCTCTGATTTCTGGTTTCTGTCGTTATTATTATCATATTATTATTATTCGTCTGTATTTCGAGGCAACCGGTTCCGCGCTATTACGTTGATGCGTGGTAATAATAATATACGTGATTTAAAAAAAAAAAACTCATCGTCGGTAAACTTCCAAGTATTCCGAGATTGTGTGATTTATATCACGGGACGACCCCGACCGTGGTGCCGTTAGATCTCGTTTGACAGAGTACGACGATAGGGTCATGACATTGTATATAATGTATAATGCCCATATGTAGGTACACGTGGAAATTCCGCTCGCATGCCCCACATCTGACCGTGATCGATCGATCGTCTCAATAAACAAAACACAGTTATACTAGAGAGACCCTTAAATGTCTTCTATAATAAACCGTCGATCGCGAAGATTATACGCCGAGCGAAGGATCTCCCGATTATGTACTTGGGAGGAAACCATGCGCGATCAAACTTGCTGTCGTCGGTACCTCCGTCCTTGCCGAGATCGGTGGGATCGATCGAATTCCATTTCCCATAAATCATCTGTGTGTGTGTGTATATGTATATATATATATATAGTTGCAGCGATTGTCGTTACTCAAACTCGTCGTAAATATACTGTATAAACCTAACCATATACCCGTAACAGTACAGTAATGGGTATGTGCAGCATACTTACGAAGAGATGTGATTTTATATGGTATAGCGGTGTAAAATTGCAGTATTATGCAGCTTTTAATATTATTTTCTACGGTGGGAGGGGGGATATAGTATTGTTTTTTTTCTTTATAAATTGTCCGATGTTTTGTTAGTTTTTAAATTTCGTTATAGAGTTATGTACTATTTTACTTAAAATACATTTTTACCTATTATATTGAAAATGGTACAGACATTTAAAAGTGAAATACGCTTAAATGTTATAAGTGTTATAATTCTTATTTAAAATGTTCATATAAAGTAAGTACTTGTTACACAATTTTTAATTAAAAATGTATATGTACCTATAGTATTATAATGGTTTGAAACACTAATATTTGCTTTATTTATCGTTATTCGTTGTTGCGGTATTTGTTTTAAAAAAATATTATTTTTTTCTAAAATTTTAATATAAAATTTAAAACAAACATCATTTTTATAATTCAAACTATAAAATATGTTTAATTAATTAAGAAATGTTAATTAATCACAATTTAAATCGTATTGAATAATTACTATATGGTGTTCAATTACAAAAAAAGTTAATGTTGACTAGATTCAAAACTTCAAAGTGAAGTTCACTAAAAAAAAAACCTTAGACTATAAGTTAGGTTATCTAGACTATAGGCTAGGTACCTATTTGTATTTGTATTTTAACGATATTTTTTTAAAAATTTTGAGCAAATAATGGCTTATATGCAAATTGCAACCAGTTATCAATTTCTAATAGTCATAGATACTACACGGTTTTAAATGACAAAATAACAGTGGTATAAAAACAAACAAAAAATTAAAATATCGTTTAAATAATAGGTATATACAAGCGGTGAATCCGCGTCGACAATTTAAAAGAAATTGGCAATTAAAAAAAAAAAAAAAACGATTTAAACGAGCAACTATATACTGTCAACTCCTCCAGATACACGATGGGTACCCAGATTCCTTGTCTAGCCTATATAATCGCGTTTTCGGTTTACATATATACGACCTATGTCTCTGCGCACACGCTCGTTAAATCTATAACTCAAAAACAAAAAAATCAAAAAAAAATCATCAGCACAGACAGTTGTTACCATATAACGTGTCTGCGGGGGGAACCATTGTTGTGTGCAGGGCGTGCGAAAACGAGATCGCGTTTAACGGTATAAACGATTATTGTTGTTGTTGTTGTTGTTGTTGTTGTTGTTTTTGTATCGTTGTTAGTCATCGTCGTTTTTCCGTGAAGGCGCACACGTATACGCGCTGGTGCGTTATTATATTATTGCATACTTGCGTCAGACGTTATCGTCGACAAACGTATTTTTTTTTCCGTTACAGGTACTTAATTACAACATTATTAGGCACGACCCTCGTTTAATGGTATTTTTTCCCACACATCATATTATGAACACATAGTCCAAACCAATATAATAAAGAAAACGATTTTCTTGTGTTTCAGCTCCGACGACTTACGATGAAATCGAGGCAAAACGGACAGACTTGGCCAACTATTTTAATGGTAAGAACCACATTGTTTATTATCATTCTGCTACAAGCGTACGGATTAACTTTTTTCGCGACCAAAACAAACCGCTAACACCAGCAAGAGTTTAAAAAAAAAATATGTACAAATAATGTTAGATGTTTTTTTTTTACATTGACTGTTTAATAATTTAAACCACATACAAAACAAAAAAAAATTAATATTTTATTGCATTAGTTCGTTACATTATAGTTTTTTTAATTGTTCGTTGTTCTTATAATATTAAAATTAATTATTACTTGTGTTACAGTGTAACTATAATTAATTAATATAAGTATGTACTCCGGAACTCGATAGTATTAACTAAAGAAATAAATAAGTATGGAACGTTTGATACGCAATAACAAACATTGTTTACCATACAACAAAGTTTATAGACACAACGTTGCAATGTGTAAAACAAAATATGTTTAAATATTAAAATCAAAAAGTATATACTCAGAAGAAGGCTGATCGGTTATGCAAAACACCTACACCGGTGTCAACTATGATACGTTGTTGCGTTTTTTTCAAACATTAGCTCAAAATAAAAATATAAAAACTGTTTAATAATTTAATGTATTTGATAAAAGTATAATATTAGCATACCTAAACTTCAAGTGCAATTTTATTAATACATTTACCACCAACAAATATTTTTTTAATAATTCTTGTATATTTTATATTGATTTTGATACACGCAGAATAATGGGATACAATGTTAAAGTTTATAATAATTCGAATAAAGTATAAATAAAAATAATTTATACATAATTGTCTTGCTATGTACCTAGCGATACATAACCTAGTTTACTATTATTAACTTTAAATGAACCACTAGAGTAAGGAGGAATCGCATACTTTTAACATAATGCAATATATATATATATCTCAATCATCAACAACAAAAAGTGGCCTCGAACGACCAGCAATTTCTGAGGAAAGCATATTAGATAAATTGAGGTATGAAAAAGTATGGGTCAGATTGATAGGAGCTAAGAAAAAGAACCTAATCATCATTGGGCTATTAAACTGAATTGTTTCAATATTATATTATATTGTCTTATTTTATATTATAAGATAATAATATAAAATGCTAGGAATTATAATAATGTGTGAGTTAACCGCATCCGTTCAATTATCTACATGACAAAGCGTAGAAGCGCGGCGACTCTTGCTGAAAAAACGTACCCAATAGGAGGAGTACCCCATATATATGAAACAGCGTTAATTTAGACGTGATATTCCCAGGCTTCAGTGAGCATCTTCATACCAGTTTAATTTCTGAATTAAATGGACTTACTTTGAATTATTTTGACCAGTTTAATTATTTGGACTTAGAATAATTGAACTACTAGAGACTTCTAACTTTATTTATTTCACTAGTATAAAGTTTACATCACATTTAAAATAAAAAACACATTTAAACATTTACATCAGTTTAATAATAATTTATTTCAACATCCAAATCCTAATACATTCAAAGGTCGTCTGTACGCTGGAAACACAACAGCCTCTTGTATGGACAATTTTTTTCAAGAAATGTATACATCATATACTTTTAATTAGATCTTAAATAAACATTTTTTGTATTTCACTATGTGATAAAACATACGATTTGCATTAATTTAGAAGCATTTTTATAATACTATTTTTTTGTCTAGACCCAAAAGGCTGTTACTATAATTATGAACACTACGAAGAAGGTGACCGTATAGTGACCAATGAACCGTGTTTAAACTGTACTTGCCATAATACAATGCTGATGTGTTTCCTGAGAGTGTGTCCGTTTTCAAAAGCAATCGGACAAGACTGTACGGTACAGAAATCACCGGATCAATGTTGTCCCGTCATATCTTGTCCGGAAGGTATGTTATTAAATATAAAAATAAAACTCTATCAATTCGTACATCAATAAGCCACCCAGTTGGTTCGGATGTTACAGTACCAGTACACCTGTTAACCAGTCCGACCACGCCGAAGCCAACGACAACAACAACCGAAATTGGATGGCATGACAATTACGGGTGCGTGATGGACGAAAACGAATTCTTTCCCGATGGAGCGCAGGTGGGTCTAGATAACAATTATTGTTTCGTTGTCAAGTTTTATCAACAAAATCCTATTAAAATATAAATGTTTTTATCCACGTGTATTTACAGGTTCCGCCTAATCCAAAAAAACCATGTGAACTCTGTTACTGTATCAGAAACCGAACAGCTTGCATCATGCAAGAGTGTACGTTGCACGTGGAAGGCTGTCGACCGGTATACCATGAAGGCGTTTGCTGTCCTGTTCGATACGATTGTGGTAAGTTAGAAGTAGTACTTGAGAAACTTATTATAGGTAAACATACTACATGCATCTAATGATGTGAATATGTATGTTGCCTCAACAGTATTATTAATAGTATCTTGAACGTTTATATAGATTATGAAAGTGAAAAATCTACTACGACTACGGCGCCACAAATTAATGGTGGACTAGTCTTTTCCACTACTTCCGCGCCATTTGATTGCCGAGTTAATGATGATGTTTACCGAGATGGAGAGTCTATTGCTATGGTCTCGGAAAAACCCTGCCAGCATTGCTATTGTATGAGAGGTGATATCGTGTGCGCAGTTCAAGATTGCGGTGAACCACTCAGAGGAAAAGACTGCACTCCGGAAACACCACCTACTGGTCAATGTTGCCCTTCATCGTATCAATGTGGTATGTGATACATGCATATACATATATATTTATTTACAATCGTTGCCTATTTAATAAAAAATTGTAAGTTCATAAGAATTATCTTTGTCTATTAACTTGAATATTTTTTCATTACTATTTACAGCAAATGAAACGAACAGTTCATATGACATATCAACGCTACAACCAATATCGCTAAGTGATTCAGATGAAAACGAAGCTGAAAAATTCCCTTCAAATGAAGATGTATACAATAAACTGGGAGAGAACCAACCAACGAGTGAACAAGACGATGGGAATGATGTAGAGTCTGATAATACTACAGCGGCTACTCCAGACAATCATAATACAGCAGAAGAAACGAATATTTTACCAGATAGTGATAGTGCAAATAAATTAAATGAAGAAAACAAGCAGGAAACTTCGAGTATCACGCCAAATTTAATAAATCAGGTAAACTTAGTCAATACAGAATCTGGACAACCTAATTATGATAGTACTGACAAACCTGATGAGCCAACATTGATCAAGGACGTGCAACAGATGCAACTTCCGGCATCTAATCCTACGTCAAACGAAAATACCATTGGTTCTACCACTCAAACAATTTTTAATATAAATGATAACGTTAAGGTTAACGAAGAAAACAATAGTAATGAAATTCCAGATAAAAACCCAATTCAAGACGTTCTTTCATCCAATTTACCAATTGCATCGACAGAAAATTCTGTAGAGAGCAGCACAAAGGATTCAGAACTTCAAGATAGGCCTCAAGATGATATTACTACTGAAAATATAGCTGTGTTTGAAAATCAACCCATTAAATCAAGTAATAACGAACAAGCACCAGAAAACAATAAGCCACAATCTGAAACTGCATCCGATGGAAATCAAAATCCTCCAAAACAAAGCAATGACGAAAGCTCTGAAAGTTCTACGGATGAAAATAATATTCAAAGTGTCCCATTAAGTGAGGCTGTAGAAAAAACTACAGACAAATTAACTCAATCTGACACGGAAAAATCTCCACAAGATATGCCTAATGTTGGAACTGATACATCGTCAGGTGATGTACAAGACTTACCAGATCAAAGTATAACTCAAACTCCGCAAGAAAATATTTTGCAAACTAATAATCCCCCAATTCTTGGACAAAATTTACTAAATGACGATAAGTTCCAAGAGAATAATGTTTCTATAATTGAAACACCCAAAGTTCAAAACGAATCCGACGAGCAATCTAAGCTGCCGGTAGAAATCAAACCAGAACCAGAAAAAACACTAACAAATGTAAATCAAGACAGTACTCAAACGGAAAATGTATCACCAATGGAGATACCTAAAGTGGAGAATGAACCTACCGAACAAAGTAAACCACTAGTGGATACTGACCAACAGATTGAAAATAAACCTGAATCAGAAAATATGCCGACAATACCAAGCAAGGATAGTACACAGGAAGGAAGTATATCTGAAACAGAACTTCCCAAAATTGAAAATCAAAACAATGCTCATCCAGAAATTGTATCTCTAACTGAAATTCCTAAAAAAGTATATGACACCACTGAACAAAATAAACCAGCGATAGAAAACAGTTCAGAAGTAGAAAATCAACCGGAATCAGATAAAGCTCCTGTAGAAGAAATAAATAAAGATAGTTCTCAATCAGAGAATGTATCTCCAACTGATGTCCCTAAAGAAGTAAATGAACCAACTGAACAAAATATACCAGTAGTAGACAATACTTCGGGAGGTGAAAACCAACCAGAATCTGATAAGACACCTGTAGAAGAAATAAATAAAGATAGTTCTCAATCAGAGAATGTATCTC
>JACXSJ010000031.1:0-61720 GCA_014851325.1 Pentalonia nigronervosa
AAATAATTAATTTTTTATTGGAAGCTGGCTTTTTAATTTAATGTGGTAATATTATCTACGTATAATGTTATCCAAATTATATATCATTCATTTTATATACTTTTTTTTTCCTTTTTTATAACAACCTTATACTGTTTTTACTTTTTACTTGTCACTTTATTTGATGTTATTTACATTTGTGCTACTTATAATTGTTGAGCTGTTATAGTTATACACTAAAAGCTAAATAAAAAAAAAAAAAAAAAAAAAAAAAAAAAAAAAAAAAAAAAAAAATTGTACTCAATTTGCTAATATTCCAAACCTTAATTTAATAAAAACAATTATTTAATTCATTTGAATATACATTATAGATAAAATAAATGTATACATTTAACACATACATCAACATCTTTATCAGTGATAGATCCAGATACATCTACACTAGGGATGTGTCGTTCACGAACGACCTAGTTCATTGAACGATTGGTTAATGAACGAACGATAATGAAAAATAAATCGTTCAATTGAAACGTTTCGTTCAACCGGTACCACTGTACGGCGTACACGATAATGAAAAATGAACTAATGAACGATGAAGTATGTAAACGTTCAGTGAACGATTTAGAACCATACATTAATCTTACCATGTATCGTTCATTTGAACTAGTTCAGTTTAGTGAACGATAAACGAACGAAACTTCCCACCCTTAAATCTTACCATGTATCGTTCATTTGAGCTAGTTCAGTTTGATGAATGAACGAACTAGTTTCACCCAACTGAACGAAACTTCCCATCCCTATATTGTATTATATTAAAATAATAATTATTATGTATTAATGTATTATCACAGATTATATAAAACCAGATAGTGTACTTTTGGATTTACTGAAAACACGACCCTACACAATTGCAGTAGGGTCACATAGGAGAAATAAATTATTTTAAAAAGACTAGGAATTTGGCGCGAGTACAACCGGTAGAGTAGTTATCCTAATTTTGATAAGTACAACAAAATACAGTACCAACCTCGAAAATAAAAATCCCAAGGCATTTTTTATGACCCATATTTTGATTTTAATACATTTAATTGTATTAATGACTATAATATATTAAGAAATATTAAATTAATGCCGATATTTTAAATTCGATTGCCAGTCATTTGATGGCAAAACATAAATATCGAAAAGCTGTTAGTAAAAATTTACCAGATGTACAGAGTGATCCATTTAATGTAAAACACTCATTATTTCAAAAAGTATTTACGTTTTTGGAAATATTTTTGTTACATGATATGAAGTTGATATTTTTTTATTTTATAATTTAAAGCAGAATATTTTTCTGAGTATTTTGATACATAAAAATTGAATTTTGGACGAGTTGTTTTAGAGTTTCAAGTATTTTAAGTTTTGATGAGCAGAGTAGTAGATCAACATTTTGCGGGGTACCCGCTACCACCCCACACAACAGATCAAAACTTCAAATACTTATAACTCATAAACTACTCGTTTTTTTTTTTAAAAAAATCTTGTTTTGTAACAACTTGATACCACGTAATAAAAATATTAGCAAAAACGTAAATTCTGTACAATGTAAATAATATTATATAAAAAATGTTTCCAATTTAGTCAAAATAGGACCCTTTTAAAAAAAAATGTTGAACATAAGAATAAGATATCAATTGTAGTGGTTATTCAGTGATATATAAAAAAAAAATGTGCACCTACCACTTAAGATTATATATTATAAGGCAAAGTTCCATGGCATGCAACATTACTGTATGTAAAAACACATACTTTTATTTAAAAAAAAATGGAAAACTTGTAAAAAATGTTTAATTACATACAATGTAAAATGTATTAATATGCATATAAAAAACATTCATAAAACCAGGTACTAATGGTGCATTATGATATTTGTATAACATTTTAAAGCTTTTTTGACCCCTGATCACTTTCTTACCAGAAAAGATGCTGAAGTAGAAAATCAAAACATCCAAATATATGGGATTTTATACATGAGTTTTTCCAATCAATATTACTTTATCTATATTGCTAATATTATATAATTGTATTATGGTATATATACATTTTTTAAATTATTTATATCTTTTTGCAGAATAACAAATTTTAACATTAAATTGCCTGCTAAATGAACAGTTTGTTTGTAATAATTTTTAAACAAACAAATGATTTACCTTATATTATTTCACGAAGACAAGATGTGATAATTGCTATTTATTTATGCGTTCCTTGAATAATTATTGCCTATTAATTGATATCATTTTGAATTCTAAACAGAACAATGAATGTATTGATTTTACAATATTTTTTTTTGGTGTCATCATCTTTTAAAGCGGTAAAAATGCATTTTTATTTATAATTTTAAACAAATTTATTATTGTTGTTTGAATGATTTGTTATAAAAGTTAATATTTAATTTTATGTGTATGAATAACTAACTACAAATGGTTTAATAAGTATGGTTTATCTAAAAATAACTACTGCATAATGCATTAATAAATACATTTTTACATTGGAAATAGCAACTAAAATAATGTCTATTTTAAGTTTAGTTGAATATACGAGTTAAAAAGATGTTATTATTTTTTTTATATTATTTAAATTACTTACGAAATAACTATTTTAATTTTAAAAAGTGTGATTTATATTTTATAGTATACCTACCTGTTATAAGTTTTAATTTTTAATCTCAAATTGTATATTATATTCTGAGATCATAGTTCTACAGTAGTCAGTAGGTTAGGCTTAATCAAACAAAATGCGTAATTCACAAAATTTTTAAAATAAGCCCGATTATTAACCACGAATTATATTTATACAGTAATACAGTATATTCATTGTATAGGTACTATATATATATATATATATATAATATAAAATTATATCGTTCGTGGTATTGGGTATGTATTAACGCTTAAAACGCTTAGGCCTGGCAGTTAGCAGTAGCCCATATGGTTGTAGACTGATAATTATTGGTTATTGGAATTTTGGGAGTATCGTTCGTGTCTACTGCCTTATGGTTTGTACAATTGTGCGTATTATTATGCCTACAGGCAGCAGACTGCAGTAGTTGCTAATTAATATAATTTATAATGCATTAATAAATAATACTATTACTTAAAAATCAAAATTCGCAAAATAAAATTTCAATTATGATTTGTCGTAATGAGTAGATATTCAATCGTTTTATACCTAATAACAGTAATTATCAATAGGTAGAAGCGTTGTACTTGTACACTTCATAGTTCATGTTTCATAACGTTTTCAAGTAGGTATCTCTTGTCGGAGTATACGACTCGTGCAATCGTTCGTGTTTAATCATTTGTTGTGAATTCACGAAATAATATAGGATGTTTTGTTATTCAAACGTTTGAATAAGGTTATTCGATTGCATTACGTTTTATAACGATAGCACATTTACATTATATCGTGAACACATGATAGCACATTGTCCGTTGAGGTCTGAGATTTTGAAGTAGTAAAGTGCTATTATCGAAGAAATCTGAACAGGGTATCGGCTGCGGTATAATTGTTAAAAGTATCAAACGATGTCATATTAACATCGTGTTATTATACATAACACATGTCTACAGTTATGAATTATAATATAATATTATTATAACGAGACCGTAGATATGTATAAAATAACGGACGAGACAATCGCAAAGGTTTGAGGTAATGACCGTTATTGGGATGCGACATGCGAATAATTCGTTCATCTGGGACTGAGATATTCAATATCTAAACCCTGTGGGCTAGGGCCGCGACATGGCACAAAAATTGAATTGCATTGTTACGACCTTTATCTAAATTTAACGGTTATGACGTTGTACATTAGAGTTATCGCCAGTGTGAAATGGTGACGGCGCAAACAGGCAAGGCGAAAACCACGTCTCAAAACTCTCAATATCCCATAATAAATTTTCATTTAATGTCCGTTAATGTTAACTGTTAAAGTATTCCTATTTCCTAGAGCGCGCCGATGCAGGTTATCCACACTGAGCGTGTGGAATACGGCTCGAACGGACGATTTGAAAGCGTGCTACATCTTACATCACTGCCTAGGCGCCCGCAAAAACGTAAAACGAGACGTCATAGCACAGAACAATAGCCGAATAACGCGTGTGGTTCTGGTGGTGTGTAGACCACGATGTACAGAAGATATCATCTAATATATGTTCTTTATATCGTGGTATAAACCATGCCACCACGGAGCATCATGGTAAATCAACTAGACACCGTGTTTGTTAAATATCAATTAAATTGAGAAGTAAGACAATAACACGAAAACATGAACGGTCGAATGCCGAGTGACTGGACCATTTTTGTGCGCATCACGACCCAACGAGTTAATCCCGTCACGGACGGGAAGAGAAAAATGAAAATAAAAACGGAAATTTTTTCCTCGTGATAACGTGATACTGAGATATTAATTTATTATCTACGGTAACTGCCGTTCTTGTTATCAGGTGGTTCCCTCTAGATTTCTGGGTGAATTTTTTCGACAGCACCAAATTATTGGCCCCGAACCCCAATGACTTTACTTTTCTGTGGCATCAACAAAACGGAGGTCACGGCTCGGACCTAGTGTGTTCTGAGCGGCCGAGCCCCGCCAAATAACTACAAAAAGAAATAACGTATACGGCGACGGCACCAACAAGAAGTTAGTATCGGTTTTGGTGCGCGCGTATAATCACGGCGGCGATTATTGTTGTATTTTTTTTTACCGTTTACATACTCTTTACACTCAACACTGGGCCCGCACTTATACGTCCCGCCGCCGTCGTTGCTACCGGACGGACGCGGTTGTTTTGTTGTTTCGTTCGCACGATCTTTCGTGTTGATTTTCCCGTCGTCGTCGCACATATTATATTATACGATTTGCGGGCGTCCGTCACGCGATCGAAACACACGCTCGTTGTTCCTTTGCCTGCACGCTAGTGACATAAAACGATCTGAAGATCTGCCACCTTGATCGCCGTCGTCAATACAACCCTTCCGGGCAGGTAGAAATCAGTTGTAGACGCCGATACGAGACGAGACGTCGCGCGCGCGTACCGGGACAACGGACCACCGAGCAGCAGCTGGCCTTCCGGTCGTCGCGCGGGACCACCGCCGCCGCCACCACCGCGTCTGCATCAGCGGCAGTTGCATCCGAAGCCGAACCGACGATCGACGGTTGCGTTTCACCGCCGATCACGACTTTATTATTTCTCTACCGCCGCCGTCGTCATGCCACTGCTCCATAGGAAACCGTTCACCAAGAACCCCGTGCCCAGGGGCCTGAGGGACACGGACGAGGTGTTCTACTGCGAGCTGACCAAAGAGATTTTCCTCAGTTACGAGTGAGTCGACCTGTGTTTACCAACGTTTGCTCTGCCCGTTTTGACCGTGCATTGTCACCGTCGTGCTGTACCACCGTGTCATTCCGCGCGTTTCACATGGCGGCCCGCGTCCGATCGATTCTCGCGCGGCGCCCACGTTTGCGTTTGGCTACCGACTGGTCCGCCTGCGTCCTTTTTTTCGGTCCATTTCCGCTCGATCCGTCGTTTGCGTTTCGTCCCGAAGTTCGAACACCGACCCGCGTCCACTGAATACTTTTGGTACGGATCACTTTCACCGCGCTTTTTCCCGCGATTGCGTTTCGATAAGTTTTTTTTTCACTTATTCGAGGTTAATCTTCCGATTATTGTAGCTAAGAGGCGAGTGGGATGAAACATTCATCGTCAATAAATTTTCAAAAATGCGTTCTACAGAACACATATTTCAAACAACCTTTCCCTCCTGTTAGTTTAACTATATTAACTATTATTCTTTTGAAGGATCATGACTAAAATTACTGTCAGATTTTCAGAATTATAGCTTCTATTATATTGTTTTAATATTGTAGGTGTGTTATTATTACTATGAAATTCATTGAATCTAAATTATTAGATACTAAATATCCACAACAAAGAACATTTTTAATGCATAAGTACCCATTACATAATACCTGTTTCATAAATTCACTTGAGAAATAGTCCAACTTTTATGAGTGTGATATTTAAGTTATCAAAGTCTTCTGTATATTTTGAAATTGACTAGTTAGTTACTTTTCTTTGTTGAAATTTAAATTTATTTCATCTACAATTCTTAGTATTGATATTGATTAATTTAATACTGAAATTATCTGAAGTGTATGTGAATGAAATAGTATTAATTTTTTTTTTATTTATCTATGCAGGCATTATGTAGAAAGAATTATTTTGTGTAATTCATTAGTATGGTCATGTGAGCTTACCGGTAAAAAAAATATGACCTATAAAGAAGCCTTGGATTGTGAATTAGATTCAAAAAAAATGTTGAATGACTTTCCAAATGAGGTATTATTACAACTATGTCTTTGAATTGCATTTATTTTGTTTTTATATTTTTCAAATAATCACAATTAATTTCAGCTTCAAAAACCCATTTTGTATTTATTATCATTGACAAAGTGTTCTTCTTTGAAAGAGCTCATTGAACAAATATTTAATTATGTAAGATTTAGATATTTTGTATCAGAAATAGTGGATGTTGCTTTAGAACAAGATCAATGGTAAGCATTATATAAAACAGTATTAGACACATTGTATAATGTATTCGTTTCTAATAATAAAATGCGATATTTTGCTTAATTTCATTTATATTTTATAGGTTAAAATGTAGAGTTTTAGCTGTGCATGCACCTTCTGATCAAAAAATTGCCGAAAGGAATCATCATACACCAAAGTAATTAATCATTTGAATACATTATTAGAATTTAGATTTATTTAAGTATATTTTTTCCATAGAAAACCAAATGATAGTAATTCAAGTACAGCTCTAGCATTTTATAGTTATGATGTAGAACTAATCAGTCCTAAAAAAAAACAAAATCCAAACAATGAACCTATATACAGAGTGGATGGTGTTCAAATTCGAAGATCAAAAGCTTGTTTTACGAGAGATCGATGTAGATTTTTTATAACTCATAATGTTGAGTTTAAAAATGGTTTGATTTCATTAAAGGTAAATTAATTTATTCTTGAATAATTTAAAAATAATAACATTTCTGTTAAATATTAAAAACTTAGAAATTCAAATCTGAAAAATTGATGTCTTTTTTTATGTATAAAAACTGTTCTTAATATTTTTGAAATATTTATGATAAAATGTTATGATATTCACAATAGTTTTGATCCTAATTTTTATTATTTTTTATTTGTTCTTTTCTTTTCAACTAATCATATTATATGGTAACTTTTTTATTCTGTCACAAATAATTATTTAAAATTACACAATCTTTTGGATATTAACCTCATTGATATCAAGTGGTATATAATTGTATAGAATAATGTTGTGAAATTAATATTATTTTAGGATAATGTAGCAAGTAGTATTGCCAACTTAAAATTTGAAGACATATTTAGTGGAGAATCTCCTCAATTTTCTGAAACAAAAAAGAACAAAGTATTAGCCAAAAATGGATTAACTAAAAAATCTAATAAGTTAATGAATGGAGGAGAACCATCTAAGAAGGATGATAAATCATTGCAAGAAACAGTTGAAAAATTAAAAGAAGAAAAGTTGAAAATTAAAGAAAAGAGAAAGGAAGAAAAAGAAAAACTATCTAAATTTATGAAAGAATGGAACAAGAAAAAAGAAGATCTTGAATTGGAAGATTTAAAAGTATGTGCAACTTTTTATTTTAGAAATTTGAATTTAACAGAATTAGTTTATTGATTATTACTATTTAGAATTATAGCTTATAAGTTATATTCGCATCAAAATAATAACTTTTTGTCTTAATTAAAGTTATGTATTTCATAAAATCATTAAAATAATTTATTGCTTGCTCATATATTATTATATAAGAGCTTTTTATAATATTAATATTATTTAATAAAATATTTTTTTTTACAAATTTGAACAGAAATTGTCTATATATTCTAAAAAAATATTTTTATGTAAGCAATTATGTATTTTTATGGTTCCAGGCATAGTGTAAGAATTGGTTTTACAATGGTAGGTATATGTTTTTGTCTTTTTCATGCGATTTTTGGAAAACTGTTGTAGGCAATTATAAGTTATTTATGTAGACATTTACCAAGACATTTTAGGAATTGTATATACTATATAAGTAAAGTAATTTAATGATTTATTCAGTAGTTAAATATTTTAATTTTAAAACAGTAAATAAGTATAAGCAACCACATACAAAATATTTATTACTGCTGACTCGGTAAATCAAATTTTTTTCTGGATTTTTGAAAACAATAATATTGTGTTAAAATACATTTTTGAGTTAATGTGTTAATGTCTATCACCAAATATTTATCCTGTTCTATTTTCATATAATGAATTATTCATTTTCTGCTATACCTGTGTTAATATAATTTGTTTTATATTTATTCTTATATTCTGCAAATTATGTGAAATATTGTACCTAACATCAATATGAATTTTTTTTAGGAATTGCCCAATGTAAATCCAGTTAATTTGCGAGTTCCAAATGAACATTTTGGAGACTTCATTATGATCTATGAGTTTTTCCATAACTTTTGGTCTCAACTTGATGCAGGCAGTTATTTTCCACAAGGAATGAATATAGAATTATTAGAAAGATGTCTAATGGAAGAAGAAATTACAGGTAAAGAAATACAAGTTCTGAATCTTACAATTTGAGTAGGTATAGTAGATGCATTAAAATTATTAATTTTGATTTTATAGGTCCATTAAATACTTTAGTACAGGTATTATTAACAACAATATTTGACCTTGAAGAAGATGAAGAAGCTGATATGAAAGATAGTCATATTTCAGGTTTAATTTTTAATTTTATTATTTCAGTTAAGTATTATTTTAAAATTATATTAAATTTAAAAAAAAAATTAGGATGTGAGCCTGTTTATAATATTAGTGATGATAAAACAAAAAATGCAATAAAATTAGCAACTGACGTTAAAAATTGGACAATACAGCATTTGGGTCAACAATTGAATAAAATAACATTACAACCAACTGTAATTTCTGAAGTTTTGAGAATTCATATTCTGTCATCTGGTGGAAAATATTCTGATAGAATGACCAAGTGGATGTAAGTTATTCATCAATAATAAACTTCATTAAACTTATTATGATTTATGTATTTTTAAGATACCACGAAAGAGGAAACTATTGTCTTACAGATGATCCTGGACTTAATATTAGATTAGAACACCCAGAAGTATTAGCAGCTCTTAGTCATCATCATATATCATGTTTGCCAATTTGTAAGTTTTTAATATAAAAAGAACATTTGGTTGATTATAATGTATTGTATATATGTTAGCTGACAAAATAATGTTAATTAACTGCTTGATGAATCAAATATTAACATTTTCATCGTATCGAATACAATTACTGAATACTGTTGTTAAAATGAAAAATGATAGACTAGAAGTAAGAAGTGCATTAGCAGCGGAAAAGAAAAAAACCCAAGAAATAGTTCAAAAGTAAATGTTTAATTTATTTTTTCAAATAATTTTGTCATGTTTTAAATGTTTACAAATTTGGTTTTTGTTAGAAAAAAAGAAATGAAACTATTAAATGGTGAAACACAGAATATAGAAACTTCTGACCAAAAGGCTATTAATAGTAGATTAAATGAATGGAACAAAAAACTTTCCGATCTAACTGATTTGGGCATGACTGCTCAAATATTGCCTCTTGGAACTGATCGAGCATTCAGGAAGTATTGGATATTTTCATCTATGCCTGGACTTTTTATTGAAGATGATGAACCTTATCCTGGAACTTGTCTACCCAAGTATTTATTTTTCTAAAATATTTTTTCATGGAGAAAATATGTCTTATTATTTTTACTGTTAATATTAAATATTTTATTGTATTTGTTTCAGTGGTACTCCTATTAATAACATCAATGAAAATGATCCCGTGTCTTATGTCAAAAAACTGTTTGAAATGAATGAAAAAGAA
The DNA here is from genome assembly GCA_014851325.1 of Pentalonia nigronervosa. NCBI lineage: Eukaryota > Metazoa > Arthropoda > Insecta > Hemiptera > Aphididae > Pentalonia > Pentalonia nigronervosa. Next base: position 9,979 of record JACXSJ010000031.1, read on the forward strand.
AATGTTAGTGAATCAAGAGCTTGTTTATCCAATACACCATCAAAAAAAAGACTTCTTGATGAGAGTAACAATACATCATTTATGACCAATGGGAGCTATGTAGATCAAAAAAGGTCACTTTTGCGGTGTTTTGGTCCAAATAGTCAATGTCCAGTGCATGATAACATTGAACATAGGCTTACTTGGGGTTATTACAATACTCCAGAAGAATTAGATAGTTTAATAAATAATTTGAATTCAAGAGGATTAAGAGAAGGTGAACTTAAAAAAGTGTTAATACAAGAAAAACCACGTTTACTTTCAAGCATGGAAAAGTGTACAAATTGCCTTTTGAACCCGTCATTGGTAAGTCATTTTCCTTTTTTGTTTTTTAAATAAGTAACAGCACTGTATTCTATTTATTCTACTAGAGTGTTACTATTACTACTAAGTATTTCACATACATCCAGCTATATTTCATCTTAAATTAATAATAATAAAGTTAAAGCAAAATTCTTTTTGCTGTTTATTCAATTATTTTCTTTATAAATTATTACAGTAGAACGAATATGATAAAATCAAATTAAGTGTCGTCGAAATTACTGAAGATTTTTTAAATGTCTAAGAAATCTTATTTTGATAATGAATTACAGTAAAACAAATTTTGAACAATATTTATAGTACATTAATAATTTTGGTAAGGTCGGTGGGAGGTGGGGATATCAAATAACAAAATTGTTGTAAATAAATTTGTTTTATAAGTTAATCGTTTTTTTGGGAATTTGGATAAATTATTATTAATGGATTAATGTGCCGTCCAGACTATCAAGCTTTTACTGTATTTAAGACTGAGACTAGTACATTTTGAATTTATCAATACTGGTTCTAGTTTTTGTTTCTGAAATAAGATTATAATGATTCCAATTCTAGTTTGGTTAAAAATGGTAGTTTACATTTAGGTGTATATTTTATCCAAGATTTAGATGCAGATAGAGGTAAATATTTACAGTGTTCATTTTACACAGTTTAATTAGGGTGATAATGACAAACTTTTCTAACTTCTTTGGTTGATAATGCAGAATTCAAAAATTTATATAAATTCATGCATGAAATTTGCTTAATATCCCCTAACCAGTTCTTTTTTGTACTTATTATTAACTGCAGGTATTCATAAAATAATAAATTCATTCTCATATTTATATAAAAACATAATATTCAAATTTTATTTTTGAGAATACATTTAAAAACTATTGTTTAATTAGATATATTTTTTTCTTTTTTATTAAAAAATGATATAATAAATTTATAATTTAGTCTTATAGTTATCTAAATATTATTAGAATCAGATTATATTTTAACAATATTATATTATTTAATTGTTAAATCTGCTTATATCATTATTTAGTATTTATTAAGTTCAACACTTTTATTTTGAGATGAAAAATCCTTTCTAATTTTAAAGTTCTAGTTTTTAAATAAAGTTTTGATTCTGTTTCCAATTCCAATCTATGATTTAAATACTATTTAATTGTTGTTTTAAAAATATTTTTAGATGGTCGAGGACGATAAAAAAATTCAAAAACGTTTGAAAACTGATTTTTCTGAATTCAAAAAACTAAACGTTAAATTTCTTCGTTTAGATCCGGACGTTGATACCTCAATGGAATTAACTTTAAGAGAGTATATTTTATATTTAGAACGAAGGTTAAATACTTCAGCATTAGGTAGCATTGGACTGAAAGTATGTTTTAATTTATTGTAGAGTTTATTGATTGAAGTTAAATCTAATAAAAATAATATTTATCATAGTTTTCAAATAGAGATCAATGGAGAGAAAATATTTTTAATGGCATTTATAAAGTTTCTGGTCAATTGTCATGGGGTAATAGAAGTAAACTGGTAAGTTAACTATTATCAATATAGAATATAAATTGTTTTATTACTAATAAAGTTATATTAATTTACCATCCGTTATTTATCTTTAAATAAGTGTATATTGTATTCAATTTTTTTTTTAGAATGACGACAATTCAGAAAAAGCTAGTTCGCCAGAACCTATTAGTAAGTTAATATCTAATAGTAATTTTTGTAACTTAAATTTATAACAAAATATTATTTTAGATTACCAAGATCCAGTTACACATATCATTGATATTAAAAGTGATAAAAAAATACTTGAGTTGGCTTCCGTTATCCTTAAAATAGAACAATCTATTGAGCCAAAATTTCTCAGAAGACCATTAGGTAATTTTATAATAATGTTTAGTTTGTTGATGAAGTACATTTTGTTTGATATTGGCATAAAAAAAAATAATTATTTAGAGGTACACATTTCTTTATGTTTGTTGTAAATTTTTGGTAAAAGTAGTAACATATTCATTTTTTGTACAGTAATTAATGCATAAGTAATAACTAATAATGTATAACTTCATCATTAACCATAATTTTTATATGTTATAAATTGTTATAGGGTTTGACAAAAAAGAAAAAATGAGTTCAGCCATAAATCCCTTAATGGATAAGTGGGAAATGTCGCTGATGAATTCATTAAATTTTTCACAATTATTCTTACATTTAATTACATTAGGTAATGGAGATTACTTTTAAAAATATTAAAATACTTTATATGTGTATTCAGTTATATTAAATGTATTATTAATATATATATTTTTTTTTAGAGAAAAGTATTGAATGGTCAAAATCAATTATGAAAGTCAATTGTGTGTTATGTCGAAGCAATAAGGACGAAGATGTTATGTTGTTGTGTGATAACTGTAATAAAGGACATCATATTTACTGTTTAAAACCAAAACTTAAGGTATGTCATTACATATTTGTTTTTGTTATTTGTGTATATAATTAATGATAAACTTTTTATGTCTGTAGAAAATTCCTCAAGGTGATTGGTTCTGCCAAAAATGTGTGCCTATAGTAAAACATGAAGTTGAAGATGATGAACCTGAGGAAAAAGTGTGAGTTATTAATTATAATACTGTCACTTTTATACTACACATTGTTATATAAATAATTTTAAAAAAGATTAAGTATTACTTAAATGACTATATTAACAGGCATAATTCATTATATTTATTTAGTATATTCAATAATAAATAATTTATTTTATGTTTTTTTTTTTTTTACAGTAAATTTGATATTTGTCACATCTGTAAAGAAGAAGGGACAGTGATAACTTGTGATGATTGTTTGAAAAATTACCATTTAGCTTGTCTTAATCCACCAAAACGTGCGCCACCTAAAAGAAATTGGACATGCTTCAGTTGTCGACAAACATCTTGTAAAGGTACTGATTGCATTAATAATATTATGAATTATTGACTGATTAATGTTATAATTAATTACCCTTTATAACTATCTTAATATAGTTAGAAACTTAATTATAATGTGTCATTATGTATAATACACATATATATTTCAGTGTTAAGAATATTTGGAGAATGTGGCTTTGATACTTTACATCTAACATAAATTTGCTATTACTCTACTAATATCTTGGAGTACTTGTTTTTAAAGAACTTGCTTAGTATTATTTAACAAAATAAGTGGATGTTGGTATAAAACTAAATTTCATAAATTTATGTATGTTTAATTATCACTTAATAAAACATTAAGATAAATAATTTTATGTTAACAAAATAGCTATATTCATATTTTGTTGAGATACCATTTACAAACTACAAACTGGCATTTATTATTATCAAGGGGGATATAATGGTTGAGTGTGAGGTAACAGTGCCACCATATGCAATGTTGCCCAGTCACAGGCAGTTTTTGTTTCTAGACTAAGATCTTAATCTCTCTTGGGATTTAAGAACCCTTTATTTTCTTTCTTAAATTCTATCACCAGTCAACTTAGCTAGGCTAAAACTTCCAGCCAACAACGTTTAAAAAAATAAAATCAATAATTTACTAATTCACTGATAACTTAGTCCGGGTGATCCATTAAATGCAATTCATTTATTACTTAAAAAAGATGAATTTATTTGAAAATATTTTTTACTTAATTTGAAGTTTTTAGAAAACAATGTTTTAACTAATACCAGTATTAAAGCCCTAAGAGTTGTTGAAAGTCAATAGATTTCTAAATGTTTTTTATTTATGGAATAATGCTGAACAATTTTTATTCGTTTTGGTGATAAAATAATCCAAATATTTCCTGGTCCTATTTCAATCTGTTAAATATTATTTACAGATGAATTGGAACAGGTTGAGGTGGAAAGGTATAGCAGGCGTAAGAGTTCGCAGGCTGCCACTGCCAAAATATCTGAATTTGCTCGACAACTGTTACATGCATCAGCCAGATGTTATGGTCTGTCTCTGATGTCATATTATTTAATTTTCAGTGTTAATTAAAAATATAATAATGATAACTATTATCCATTGCAGATCCAGGCCGTATTTTAAACATATTTGTTCTAATTTTCTAATCTATATTATATATTTATTTAATTAATTATTAATAATTAATGTTGCTGTTCATTAGATTTGATGATATAATCATAACAAAAATACTAAATATTTACATAATATTAAAATCAAAAATATATATTTAAACAAGACATTTAAATTATAGACTTGAACAATTTTATTTAATTTATTTTATTACACCTGGATCTGTATTATATAATACAATTTAAATAATTCTATCGCATGTAAATAATTTCATTTAAATATTTTAAATAGCTTGATATTACTTAAATCTGTTTATACTTGAAGGTTTGTTTTGGTAGGTAAATAGTTGTCAATGATGGTGTGTTTATGTTTAATATTATGCTTTGTTAAAAAAAATTATATGTGTATATTTATTAATATATTACACATATAATATTCATATGAAAGTTTAATATATTAACAAAGATATAGCATGGTTAGATATTAGTTGGTAAATTGATATTCTTATTGTCGTTATTTTGGTTATCCTTAGCTAATTGCCTTTGGGATATGTTGATACAGTTTAATGTTTATTAATTATGATGAATTTTGCATGCTAATAACTTATTATAAGTATCCAAATAGTAAATATCATTAATGTTATTTTATTTTATTATTATTATTATTATTTTAGGGGAAGAAGAAAATATTACTGAAGAGAAAAGTCGAAGAAGAGGTAGGCATACTGAACAAACAACTTTAACTACATCTGAAGATCTGCCCTTAGATAATGCTCTTCTTCAGTTACTTTTAAACCAAGTTATGCATCATCCAGATGCATGGCCATTTTTAAGGCCTGTTACTAAGTCTCAGTGTCCTGATTACCATACAATAATAAAAAATCCCATGGATTTGGGCACTGTTAAGTATAAACTTAATATGCTATCATATAGAACAAATGCTGATTTGTTAAGTGATATGGAATTGATATTTGAAAATTGTTTTTACTACAATTCAGAAAATTCTGAAGTTTTCAAGTTAGTAATTAATATAATATTATATGTTATAATGTTTGGATAGTTAATAAAAGTAAATACATTATATTTTATTAGGTGTGGCGAACAAGTATACAATTATTACAAAAAACTATGTCAAGAATGCAATTTGAAGGATTTCAGTGAAGATGATGTATATGATGGCCCTCCTCTAAAGAAATCAAAACACAGCTTATAGATTTAATTTTTGACTAAACGTTAGAATTTGAATTAGGTTTCTAAATATAATCAATAATTTACTGATCATGTTACTTACTGATTATTATCACGGTGGTCCTGTTAAATTATTTATTACATCTTCCCCTTAGATTTTCAAAATATTATTGAGTAGTTTATTTACAAGTGGTCTGATTCATATACGAGTCATTTTTAAAACGGTCTAATATATAGTTCTTAAGAATTATATAAATATTAGTTAGAATAAGTATAGTTTAAATTAAATTAGTTAGAATTATTTTTTCTACTTGGCAATGATGCTTTCCCCCAACACGCAAATGACGAAAAGTGTATTGTGATCCATTCTATTATTACTAATAATAGATTATACTTGCTGTATATTGAAGCTAACATTCATATTTTAGACTATGAAACTGTTTTTAAGATCATTGTTGTATTTCTTTATTATGTATTGTGATTTTTTTTAAAAAAAAATTTTTATTCATACAAAATTCAATCAATTACATTATACTTAGGCATTTTATAAATCTATGACTTATATGAACAGCACATCATAATTCTATTTTATTTTCAGTTATATGAATAGTGTTAATATAGAATAATAATATTAACTTTAGTAGATAATTTGAACTCGGTACAATTGCAGTTTATTTTTATGGTTTATTCATCAATGTATTTTTTTAAATTCATTGTGTATATTCATCCTCGGCTCAAACCTTTTATTTTGTTCTTTGTAATATAATATAATGAGTTTCTTAAGACATAGTGCTAAGTGCTATGTTTTGTCAATAATTATAATTAAAATAATAAAAAAAAAAAAATTTTCAATGTAATTATGCGTTTATGTATTAGATGAACGTAGTCTATCTTTATTTCTATATTATTTATAGTATTTTAATTTTAATTTGTGTAATTAAATTCCTATTTTCGTATTTTTTACTTATTATTAGTATTTTAATTTCTTTTTTTTTAAGTTTAATATTAGTATACATTAAATTTTTTTAAGAAAAGATATTGTTTTATTTTATTATTTTATATTATTTTTTAAGTATTTCAGCGACTTACAGAAATCTTAAATAAATCATGGATTAAGTAATGAAAAATAAAATATTTCTTCATCTAGTGCAGGAGTCTGCTCACAGGGGAAGGGATGAGAGTACTCTCCCCCTTTTGACTTATTTTTGTCACAAAAATTTATGATAAAGCAATAAAAGTATTTTCCCCTATTAAACGAGGTCTAAGAATAATCAAAAATTCATGTCCTCCCTTATCAATCCTGAACATGTCACTAATATGTATTTTTAAATTGTATATTAATGTAACAATAAAGCTTTCTAAAGATTAGAAATTGCATACAGATATGTTTTTTATAAAAAAGTATTTCAAATCACTTAATCACTTTATCATAAATGAAAATATAGAGTATTAGAAATATGTTAAAACTATATTAAAAAAATATCTAGAATTGTTGATCAAGTTTTTTTTAAGTTAAGATTTGAGTATAATTGATATATTTTAGATTTTGATTGTTAATTTTTTTTTATTCCTAAACCTAGTGAAAAATTACATGCTTTATTAATATTTAATGATTGTATAAAAAGTATAAGTAAATTAATGACAACTTGTGTCGTTTTGCTAAAGCTCCTGCAGGTTGCAGTGACCAGGGGACTTGCTGGTCTTGAATTCAGTAATTCAAATCTTAGTCCAAATAGTTTTAGTTGTGTCCATTTATTTAAGTATGAAATTGTCTATACATATTGAAAGTGCTAGGAAAATATACAAGGCACATGGTTACAGCATTCCGATCATCATGCTTCACATAGTCATTTGTCATTATTTATATTACCATTTAATATATAGTAACAAATACTAATTATTGAATAATAGTAATGTATAATATTGATACTTTATGACTGAAAATGTAAACGAACTTGTAACATCAAAGAACTATTATATTCTATGGTGAAACTTTGCTATGCATTTTTTTTAACAATACTTTTTTATCAGAAACCTGTAGACCGTCGATGACCAGTTTTTGCTAATCTGCACATATTATCTATTATAAATTTTGCTAGTAAATTCAAAATATTGTAAATCCTGTCCCAAACAACTTGTTAGGTATATTTAACGATTTCCTCTGACTCAATGCTTTTACTGATTACCGATGGGAAACCACAAGTGAAAATAATCGACTTGTTTTACGATTAAATACCTCCTATAAGCCATAAGACTTGTAAAGTACAATTGACGAATATTCATCAAGTATACGAGTTGTGTGGGACCGACTTAATATGGAATTTTTCAATGGGACTAGATTAGTAAATAGTGGTTAAATATGATTATAATTTAATAAATAAAGTATATATTAATGAGTGTTTATGTTAATAAGCACTTAATATATTATTGACATTTTTTTTTTTTGTCTTCAGGCCATGAAGACCTTTTTAATAGTTCCCACAAAGTTTTTTCAACATTCCCGATCATCAGCATCTTCAATTTTCGTCATTCCCGGACTTCTCTAATCTTGTTTACTCTAGCCATCACTGCTAAGCATTACATTTTGAGCTCTGTCAGCCGAGTTTATTGATTATTATCTCAGCACAGAACAATAGTATTAGTTTATCCTTTGCCCATTCTACTCTAATATTTTAGCTTTCAGACATTTTCGTATATTTGGTCTATTAAACTCAATTATCTCAATTGTAAAATAATGTTATTTAAATTTTACGCGGGAAATTTAGGTATATTGTCATATTATATCTCTAGCACTTATCTTAAGTCTTTTAGCATTATCAATATTACGACCAATCAGAGGGCAGGACGGGAAAAAATATACTTTGTGTAATTGTGTAAATATCCATTACCTACAGGCCCACATTTCCACAGCGTTTCATACTTTTGTCGCCCTTCAAAGTTGATACCCTATTTCAGAGGTCAATAAATTTTTCTGCTGCTTGCAAGAAAAAAAATTCACGGTGAGTAAAACGTTTGAATTTACGAAGTATTATTTAGATTCTAAATTTTACAATGTACACTATCCTTTTTTCGTGGAAAGGTGATCGGTGTATTATTTGACTACCGATGGCCTCGGCGACTTTGTGTCATATCTATCAATTAATATCATCGTTGCACATTGACGAGTATCTCTGTATCTCGAATATCATTACATATTTATCTCCATTAAAATGTGCGTTACTAGTATAATCGAACCTCGGGCATTTTTATTTGTTATTGCCAAGCTAAGTCCTAAGTATCTACATGGGTTTAGATTTTGTTTTGAACACCTCTAACCTTATTTCAACCCTTAAATAACAACCACTGAGAATAGGTAGTTTCAATATGCAATGTTGAAAGATACTTTGTCGGTACCTATTTTAATTCAAGATAAATGACCTGTCAGTGTTGTCCAAGAAGCTAACCTAGTCCAAAATGTAGTTACTTGATAACACTTAAAATTATGAGTGTTAGAATATCTTGATATTTGATTCCAAATAAGAATAAACCACCACATACATAAAAAATTACCGACAATGTTGGGATCTCTGCACTTTTGAATAGTTTTACTTAATCATGTTGGTTTGACAACCAATACCAGTTTCTGTCCGCTTCTCAATTTATTCCTTGATGAAAATTGTAAAAGACTACAATATATATTTGAATGATATTATTTTCGTTATTGATGATACATTTGCTTTGTTAATATTTGTTATTTCATTATTTTTAGTAATCTAAAGTTAGTTAATTTACAGATTTTCAGTGAGCTTAGAAGTTAAATATACTGATTTCAATTTAAGGATATTAACAGCTATAATTAATAAAGCTTTATTAACATTATAATTTTATAAACTAATTTTAGATGGCCGATGAAAAGTTAAGCCGCAAAATGATTTTCCCATATACATTCACATCTAAGATTGTCCAGTTTCCGTTCAAACTACATTTCAATAATCATTGGATGTTCCCATGGTTTATTGGAGCAACTGTAGTTGTTTCACCTATATTTTATCTAATTCAGAAAGCTGGTAATTATATATTTTATAATTAGGGCTCGAATTTAAATGCACTTAAAATCATACAAATATACTTTAAAAAATATCCATAAATGCCCTTAATTAATGTATTTTACTACAAAAATGACCTTAAAAATGTTATATATATATTTTTTTTGTATGATTTGGTATTTTAATTTGTAATTTATAAATAAAATATAATTATTATTTATTTTATTAAAAAAAAAAACTGAAAATTGGAAAAATTGACTTGATGCTGCTATGATGTTGACACTCATATGCTTTGTGGCAATATTCATTCTAAACATATAAAAATGTATATTAAGATTTTTGTAAAATTAAAAGCAAGAAGTAGATTATTTTATTTTGGGCATTATTTAACATAATATTAACACTATTAAAATTGTGAATATTAAATAAAAACATATAATACGATCGTGATATAATACAAACTGATTAATTATTTGTTATTGAACCGAGTATGGATAACACTCTAAAGTCAATAATTAGGATAAGATCAAATCGAAAAATAAAGATTGACAATGTGTAATGAAAAACCTGATAAACCTATTAAATGAAAACAACTTAAATATCAAAAAAATAATTTACTTTAGATAATATTTTGAATATGCTAAATTTGTATAGTATATTGAACAAATATGCATTAAAAACTAAAAAAATAACCCAACAATGCTAAAAATGAAAAAACGTCGAAATATGCAAAAAAATGCCAAATAAAATTTGTAGCTTTGGAACACTCGTTACATGAAACGAATTATGTACTTAGAAAGTATTATCTAAGATCAACCAAAAAAAAATATGCATTTTATATTGAAATCTGGGCCCTGCTTATAATATACCAACATTACAAATTTATGAGCTAAATTAAATTATTTTTTTTTTAGCCAACTGTGAAGCTAATGTAAAGATTTGGGCCGAGAAAAGGAGGATGGAAGAAGAACACTATAAACACAAATGGGATTGAACAAAATTTTGAGAAGCTGTGTAGAAAATAAAAACAAAACAACTGTCACTCAAAATTTAAATTTTATTTCTAATAGTGTTACTACGAGTTTTATAAACATTTAAAGTTATTAATGTAATAAATATCATAGTTCAGGATTCATTTTCCTTGACTTTAGTCCATTTTTCACTAACTTTCCATAACCATTCAACTGTCTTTTCATCGCGTGCTCGATATGGCAATGGTATCACTTTAAAATTACTAAAAGAAATACATAACCTTTAAGTATTCAGCACAATTTAAAAATAAAACATTTGTTAAATAAAGTTTAATAAATTTTAACTAAATAAAAGAGGTATCTTTAGTAAGTTTGATGAAAATTAAAATTTTAAAAAGTAAGGTGAAAATTACCTGATTAATTGTCCGTTAACGTTTTCAAGCTCTGGTTCTAAAGCTGCATGAACTAATGTCTGTGATCCTTTGGCTGCTGATTTCAAAAACAACCATGCAATTGGTTTTATGAAAAATCTAGTAACACTATTGTAAAAAGGTAAATGTCTCGAAATATCTGTTGTACAGATACCAGGATAGACGGCATTTACTGTAACTCCAGTATCTGTAAATTTAATAAAAATTAAGCTACAAATGTTAAGGTGTATTTAAAACCAAAAACAATATTAAAATATAATGTACAAACCTTTTAATACTTTAGCTAATTTAGACGTAAACATAAGATTTGCAAGTTTACTTTGGTTGTATGCTTCTTCTTCATTGTATGACATATCAGAATTTAAATTTTCTTTGTTAATTTTACTAGATCCATGTTTCAATGTTGTTACATTAACAATTCGACTAGGAGCGCTTTTTTTCAAATAGTCTAAAAGTAAATTGGTTAACAAGAAATGGCCCATATGATTGACACCCAAATGAGTTTCAATTCCTTCTTTGGTCAAGGATTTACTGCACCTCATAACCCCAGCGTTGTTGATCAAAACATCCAATCTATTAAATTCTAATTTAAAAGTTATAATTTAATGATCTTACAGGACAAACAAATATTTAAATGTAAATTCAAACCTTTCTGGAATCTGTTTGCAAATTGTCTAACCGATTCTTGTGATGATAAATCACATTTTCGACAATATAGTCGTTTATTTCTTGATATAAGTGCTAATTCAACTCGACTCTGTTCTAAGAACATAAATTAATTAAAAAAAAAATATACATATTTAAATAATTCAGTACTTATTATTAATAATACAATAAGATTATTATTGTAAATGTTGAACTATTGATTATTTAAAAATGTTAAAACACTGAAAAATAAAAATTATTATGTTAAACTATGAAATAAAATTAACACTGGTTTAACAGTTACAATGTCAGTTTTAAGAACATAATTTGTCAGATTATACAAAATCAATATATTATGATCTATGATCGCATTAACCTTTTCACACTTTTCCATGTCTCGACATGCCATCACGATAGTTGCATTTTTGATAGCCAACAATTTAGCAGCTTCTTTACCTAGGCCAGTATTTGAACCTGTAATTATGATCACTTTGTTGGCGGCTGAAGTCTTGATTTTGTAATCTTTTCCTGACAACATGTCTCTAGTAGAAAATAAAAAATAACAATGGTGGGGTAAATTACTTGACAGATAGCTGGCTGTAAAGAGATATTGTAGAGGTAATATAAGAATGTACTTGATCAAATAAGCACCACCACATACTGTACCGAAGACACTGACGTAGATCAAAGGTTTAGGTATTTTGATCATATTGCGTTGAATATATAAGTTCCCGACGACGAAAATCTAGATCTCAAGAACAATAACTATGGATTTTTTTACATAGTTATGCTATATTATATCACTTAAATACTTAATAAAATATGAATCATTAAAATTTAAATTTTTTTGGTATTTTAGTTTTGAACTACCCATTTAAAGTTTGAACTCGTCTTTATCGGCTGCGGCGTGTCGGATTTGTGATAAGAAAAAAAACAGTTGCACCATAAATTTGAAGACCATGGTGACCAATACAACGGCGTAACTAGAGCTCACGCAGCGATGGTCTCCTCGAATCACTAGAATGAAGAAATCTATTAGGTAACTTTTATCGAAAACGGTTCAGTAGTTTCTGAGTCTATAGAGAACAAAGAAAGAATTATTAATTTATATTATATATACACAGTGATAACCAATAATGCTCACATTCTTTTTTCTTCAATAATGCAGTTATTCAAAATCCGAGTTTTGGAATTTTTATATATACTCAAGGGCCATATTTTCAAACTCTTGAAATGTTTTGACTAAGACATAGCTTAGAATTTTGTAAAATCTCCAAGTAAGGTATCGAGTAATGATTTTGATGAAATTTTTTTCGGAGTATGCGCCACTACGATCTCTGTGCCCGTTTGCGCCATGGGGTCCTGCGATTTATAATATAATTTATTATGTGGTATACCTGTAGTGTAGGTTATTTGTACGAGTCCAAGTGGAAGCTAAACTTAACGTGATTTTAATATATATACAAACTCAACAGTTTTCTTGTATTTGATTGTTAATTATATTATTTAAGATCATGATTTAATAATGTGATTTTCTGTCTTTTTTTTTTATGGTACTATTTGTCGTCATCACCGATAAACTTAATTACTTATTATACTTATTTTAATAATTAATAAATAAAATTTCATTAAAGTTTCATTAATAAATATTATTTTTTGGTTTTGTTCTTCTTTTTATTATTTTTTTTAAAATTAATGAATGGTGCATTATTGTCATAAAGGTATCGCAATACATATCTTAGTATGAATACTCAACATTTACATTATCGAATTCTTCAAATTATACATGTATAAATCGAATATAATCGAAATTTGACTATAAATTGGCTATTTAAAATCTAATTATATATAATAATGTAGTGTAATGTCTAAAATAAAAATTCAAGCAAAAAAATAAGAAATAAGACAAGTGACTTTTAGTTTAATTCACTGTAATTTATTTAAATAAACTGCAGTATACCTATACTATTTTTACACTCTAAACTAAATCAATCTTTCATTTTTAAACAGTGAGTCTACATCAAATAACAAATTGATATCAAATGTTTAGTAAATAATACCTTTAATATATTTATAAATAAAAAATAGTTATTACATGGTTGATAACATTACTATGGTAATTAAATAAATCGATATTATATAGTAAATAGTAATTTTAGCTAATATTGCCTGTATTTAAGACTCAAAATATCAAATAAAAAAACCAATAGCCTTTTATTTTTATGATAATAATATTTTATATGACATTACTCGGCTGTCTGGCGCAATGTATAGGCAATTTGGCTACATTGCTGTGTAGATCAACAAATAACAATAATTTAATATTTAATAGGTCCATTACCTTAGCACTGCTATAATTAAAATTTAATTTTAAAATTATTCAGTATTATGTACTTTATTTTGTACAATTTTGTACCACCAAAAAAATTGTATAAATTCACAAAGACGAGAAAATACGTTTCCCCATATCCGTGCTGTCCCATATACGTTACCTCAGCACTATTAATGTCCAATTATTTTTAAATTGAAATGCCCCGACTTACAACTGGTAGGAGAAATTTAAACTGTAAAAAAATGATTAAGTACGAAAGCGCCCATAAGGGGTTGGGTCTAATGCGACTATTGCATTTCTGTGATTTTCTTAACTCTATGTAATTGTAATTGATTTAATATGTATCATAATTAATATAGCTTATCATTTAAAGTTTGTATGATATTTCTAGAATGAAAAGTGAATACATATGCTACATCAGAATAGAGATACTTATTAACGATATAAGTTATCACAACCCAAAATATAATAATATTAAAAAGTACATAATATTATACCTATCAATGAAAATTGTATTGATTAAAATTTTGAAAATAAAGTGCTGAAAAAATAGTAAATACGTACAAACTGGTTTTTTGTTGATACAAAGTAGTTATACATAATACTATTAAAAGTGATATTTTTTCAACATTTAGTAAAGGATGTCTTAGGGAAACGTTACTTAAAATTTGCTAAAAGCTGAGTTTCAATGTTTATAGTTATCAGTCATGACTAGTATAAAGTATAAATTGAACCTGGATGAACTGGATACCGTCGCCTTGCATTTGTCTGGTGTTTTTTTGTAAGTCAAAAAGTGTTATCTAAGTTAAAAGCTGAGTTTGAGTGTCTAGTTATTAGTCATTTCTGATGAAATTTGACTGGTTAGTGGCTGGATATCCACTTGTGGTGGATTGGATACGGCACCCGTGTAATTAGATTTAAATGAAATTCGGTTCGAGTGCATCTACTTTTAACTAACGGTTGAGGGGTGTTTCTTAGACAGTTGTCTGCCCAGAATGATATGTCGCCTGTGGTTAGGTTAGGTGACGTGCACATTGGAACCACTGTAGCCTTAATCAATTCGGCAACTCATATTTTTTTTTTTTTAACGGATTTTGGTAAGTCATTATCTAATACCTTAATATCTACTTAATTAACTTCAAGTGTACGACTTTCTAATATTTATTATCTGGTATATTCATTCACCAATAAATTGCTGAATAATACGCTTAAAAAAAAAATGCTTATAATTAATAAATGCAATTATATGTAGAATTAACAATATGACTTACATAGCTACATCACTAATATTTTGAAATAATGAAACAAATTTATACATTTTTAATTGGCAAGGTAAATTATAAGATTGCAACATTTATGAAAACATAATACGTAACAATAAAATGTAGTAATATAACGTATTATTATCTTGTTATTCAAAAAGGTCTACGATTTAAGTACTGATCGTTAAATTATAAAAAAAAACATATACAACCACTTCATATTATCATGCTTTAAAGTAAAGTCCAACTTTAGGTTACATCGGTGAATAAATTACCATAAGTTAAAAGCATAACTAGATTTTGTCTTTACCTTGGAATACGAATTAAAAATTAAAAACTTTTGTTTTAAATAGTGTAATCTAATGTTTATTGTAAACAGGTACTATATGTAAGCACGACGATAGCTCTTGTGCGGTTATTTTTTTTTTTGGCGTACACGCAATCTCTTCGTGTGATGTCCTAGATTATCTATATGTTTTACGTCAAATTTATGAACGTTGGCCGTATTAAAGACAATTTGAATATAATTAATTCTATTTAGGAAAAATATTTTATTTCTTTTGACAAAGCAATGTCCTTTAAATACTGCAAAGAATTTAATAACAATCCAATTCTCTTGTACTGATATACGATAGTATTATTGTTGTAATTTACTGATAATATTTTATGGCATGAAACATGTTATTCATTTGTGATTTGTCTATTATTATAGTGTTTACAAATGTCGTTCAATGTTTTTTGAATTTCACATTATGCAAAGCTAAATTTAAACCTAAAACAGTGTGGTTGAGGTTACATAAGATTGTTTTGAACCACCCTTCATCTCTCCGCACGACTCCGATATGAACACAGAAAACTGGTGAATCAATATCTATTAAAACTATAGGTATTTGAAATAACTGTGCGCATTAATTTAAGCCCACGTGCTATATAGTTTAAGGCGTTATTATCGTGTAATAAACATTTTAATTGTACTAATAATTCATTTTTCTTTAATTATATTTAAAACAATTCTCGCAATAAGTGTTATGAATTTAAATGATAAATCTCGTTTTGTACGGTCGTTAAACGATTGTGCTCGTCATATAACCGATTTTAAAAAGCCATCTATTATAACGGTTGGAAAATTCGTAGTTGTACTATAATAACTGTAACAATATAATTATGTTTTATATTGTGACAACGAAGGTTTTAATGTTTATTGCATGTAATATACTTAGGTACACAATCAAACTTATGTGCACTGTGCTGAAATTTTCTCATAAATATTTATTAAAAAAATAGTAAGAAAATAGAACGATACGTACGTAGGTTATTTAAGTTACAATCAAAGTACTTCCTGAGGTAATTTTAAAAGTATTTGACGTAGTAAGACATGATTTATCAAACCTATTTATATAAAAATTCTGTTAAAACATCAAATAATGTAAAATAAAAAAAAAAACCAGACAAGTCGCTCTGCTGTGTAGTATAGGTGTTAAATTTACCGTTCAGATATCAGTCAGTTCTATACTATTGTGTGGTTGTTAAATTTGAATTCAATGGTACCTATATAAGATTTTGAGTGGAGATAGTGTGTCAGCCTATTTTTTCAAGATATTTTTTATTTTAAATGTATTTTTTAATTAGTGATACAGAAGATTGCACTAACATTTTGAAAATATCAATGTATATAATAATTAATTATAATATACTTACTTACTGGCAAAAAGTTTTAGGTCCCTACGAATAATATTTTTTGATTTACAACAAACTCATTAAAATTGTTTTTTTACAATACCAAGGTTTTTAAATATTTAAATAAGTTTGGACAGGTACGTAAAATGGCTTTGTAATTAGTGTAATGTATTATAATTTTATTTTTTTGTGTTGAAGTCCTATGTTGTACCTACTAATGATTCATTTAATATATATAACACAATACATTTTGATTTATTATAGTTAAGTATTTCATTATTACTGAAAGAACTAGTTATCTAGTAAAGTCATATATGATTTTACTTTGAACTTAACTGATTGCTAAGAAGATTCGAAATTATTTGAAAAACTTTAGGTATAGCTACGAACTGAAATACGAACGCGCAATTATTCGATGTTAGAGTCCAAAACGAGACTCTTTAACATAAAACGAGACGTGGATCTTAGGTTAAAAAGTGATAAGTTATGGTCTTTAAAATTCTTTAATATAACATAATAATTCATAACATCGTTTAAATCTGCGAGCGACTGGCGCGGTATATAATAAGCAATTTCGGTACATTGGCATGTAGGTAGATTTTGAACGGTACACGTATGGCATGTATCGTTGTTGGTAAATGAAAAATTCAATAAGCCATACATAATAATAATATTATTCATTACGTTATGCGTAGATTTACGTATAGAATTACCCGTTTGAACATGTCAAAATGATGCAGATTAAAATGGGTTATCAGTGGACGTGGCGAGATTTAAAAAAAAGTCTCTTAACAGCCGTCCGGTTTTGACAC
Organism: Pentalonia nigronervosa; assembly: GCA_014851325.1. Classification (NCBI taxonomy): domain Eukaryota; kingdom Metazoa; phylum Arthropoda; class Insecta; order Hemiptera; family Aphididae; genus Pentalonia; species Pentalonia nigronervosa. The sequence continues at coordinate 27,710 of JACXSJ010000031.1, forward strand.
GTATGTTATTATTAATTATTATTATTATTATTATTAAAAAAAAAACTATTTGAAAAATACCGTACGCAGTTAAACCCGAGATTTGAACTGTAGATATATGATACAATGCAATGATCACTCCGTGACAGACGCGCTGTGCTTAATATCGTATTATTATAATATACGCAAAATGGGTTGTCATTTAAATTCGAACACTTACTATAATATAGGGGAACGGTTTTAATTGGAAATAATCACTCGGTAGTTTGAATAATGGCGATGGTAAACATTTATTATACATAGGGAACACGAGCCGAAAAATAATGACTTTCCGTATACACATCTATAATAAATAATATATGCATAATGCATAATATTTCCTAAATTTATACGCACATTGTTGTCTGTCATATCGAATAACAATTGTTGTGTGTCCTATTGTGTTCATTATAATATAATTGATATAATTAACACATAATATACGGATATTATTATGTATATAGGTATGGTATGTGCACTACATGTTTGACAAAATATTTGCTGTATATAGTTCATAAAAAAATAGTCATTCTACATTAGCCTCGTTGGTAAATATTTGTGGTACTCCGTGTGACGGCCAAATCTTTAAATCATTATTCAGTATGAACAGGTATTTCGTATATTTTGGTATTCTGGGCAAACTTAAATTATATGCTGAGTTGTAAAGTTGACTGAACAATTATTGAATTTGGTTGAAGGATCTTTGTTAATAAGCAATGAGTGGGTTGAATAGGAATGTCCGATTCTGGCTCTTATTGCTATGGTGATTATTTATAATTGACCGAAATATCAGTGATCTGTTTGCCCAGGGATTGCTCTGATCGCAAAACTGCTGTTTTATTAGCCATATTGTTACTGGTTATACTTTTGTGTAAGTTCACTTACATAAATTTTATATTATTTGTTGAATTTAATTCATTTTGGATAATTTAAGTTGTCGGGAAATGATTTTAAGTGCCAGAAAAATGCTGACTAAGTCGTTTAGAATTAGTGTATTTTTTGAGGTATTCCAAATTACATTTTATCTTTATAATATATATTTATGTATGTTATATGTATATATCATATGTGTTTAATTATAATTAATATGTTTGAAATATACCAAAATTAATACGCCTTTACTATAGTAAATACTTTACGTATATGTACATTTGAGTAATTTGAGTTAATATATTGTATATTATTTCATAATAATACCAACAAAATGTAAATTTAGATAATATTTGCCCAAAAAAAAAATCGTAATAGTTTTTTTAATGAGGCAAAAACTCTTTGAACGGAATTAAAAAAAAATTTCCATTACATGCAAATGGCCATACTTAAATTTAAATTTAGATAAATATTATTTCTTTTTGAAAAAGTTGAAAGAACAAATTTGAAATTGAAAGTCAATTATTTAAGCAATCTTTTTTTTTATAATTGAAATGTAACCTGTGTATTTTATTACAATAGCTAATTGACTATGTGATCTACTTAAAAATAACAATTTTGACACTGAACACTCAAAAAAAGAGTTTGCAAAAGCAATGACATAAAATGTAAAATTTGTGCACAGATATAATACTGATTTTTAAATAAAAGTTTTTTGGAATTATATTTGATCAAAAATATATTATTCTTATAATAAATGGCTTTTATAAAGTTAATATTTTATAATGTATTTTATTATAAAATATTTATTAATAACACATCTATCAATTTATAACTATGCCCTGTAGTGTGTGAAATTGTATTTTTCTTGTTTATTATGTAGGTATTCTACTAAGTACTTAAAACTAGTTAACAAACAGAGTACATGATTATGGCACAGTTTAATACACACTTACATTATATTAAACATGTTTTATAAGCCCATTAAATAATTATTATTTATTTAAATATTACATATATGTTGTACACCTAACACCATTCAGATTACCATTGTATCACCTTCATTACAACGATGTGACTCGAATTCATTACAAAACAAAAACACTTTTACATCCATTTTGAACTTAAATATATATATTATGTCAATTTTTTAATGTACTAACAAAATATGGTGAGTAATTATAAATTTTAATTTTATTATATAATATTTTAATTAAATAACAGAAATATTATCAATCTATCTCAAATAATTTAGAGTTAATGCCGTGTATTTGACATGAATATAATATATTTTTATTTTAATTTAATAATATTTCTAGTCTATACTATATAGTATATAGTGGTAATTATATTTATGTTTTATATCTTCCTAATCGTGATTTATAAATAATATATCATTCCGAATTTTCGATTAAGATTTGCTTGCAGATGTATTTGTGTTATTATACAATGATATTTTTTTCTGAAACTTAATCGAGTTTAAAGTATAGAAATGTGTTAATATAGTATCATAATCTTAATTAAATTTGTTTAAGGAGTAAACTTATTTATTAGTACTCTGTTTATTCGATTTTTATTCTTACACTAAATATGATCGTTTACATTTGGGTTATAAAGTGTCATGTATATTGATAGAATTAAAAATTAGTGTATTACTTTATTAGAATAACAGTAGCTAATTTAAATTCGCATTCGAGTATATTTTTAGTGCTGATGACGTAATTAAGCAGGGACAACACATTTTAATTTTTCATTATTTAGTTATTAGGTATTTGCATTTCTATATCATCATTGATTAAATATACTTAATCAATGCTTTAATAGGTTAAATAAAAATGCTTGGTTGATCATAGGTTTTAAATGTATAATATAGAAATGCCAATAAAAGGTGCTGATCTGGGAGTCTATTCTAAGATGCTTAACGTATAGAACTGTTGTCGTTCTTGCTGGTTTAATGTATTTGTATTTGAATCGTGTTAAGGTGTTGGTTTTTTTTGTCTTGTCTTATGTGCGTGTGTGTGTGTGTGTGTGTGTGTGTGTGTGTGTGTGTGTGGAAACATGATAGTTAGTTTTTTACTAATTGTGCGTATGAATGTACGTCGGAAGTGAAGCTGCATTATACGACAAAAGATACTTTTAGTTTTAATAGACCAACCGCTAAATTTCCTCTATTTGTGACTAGCTTTAATTGTACAATTATTAGTATAATTTATTTAACGTTTTATTTTAATATATATATATATATTTGATTTAACAATGTATCTGTTTTTATTTTAAACGTCAAATTTATTTTATTTTATCTTTATTTATATTTATAAATTGCATTTACATAAATAACTATTTAAGTATACACATATATTTTGTATATGCATTATGTATGTTACGTCATTTACTACACGAGTTTTTACTATTACTATTACGAGATTTACTTAAGAGAGTGTTGCAAATATTATTTATTAGTATTTATTTAATATGTATACATATATTTTAATTTGCAAAATTAAATCAATTCATTTTCTTTATACGTAAAAAAAAAACAAAATTTCTAAAATTTCGTACTATTTTTCGTATACCATATAAAAATTAACGAAATTTTAAAATTCCACAGCGTATTTTAATAAATTATTAATAACTAAAAAAATTATATTAATATCGTGTAAAAATATATATTATTTAAAACTGTTATTATTTAAATGGTAGATTTTAATTTATAATGTATAATGCATTTGTTTATAGATTTTACAAAAAAATTTTTTTTTATAATTTGATACTAAATATTTGTAATTCATTACTTGTACATAATATATGGTTATATATATTAAATTATTAATTATTTTTATATTTAAAATATTATATTATAACATGTTTATGCAAGTTAAGTTTTAGATAATAAATATATGTTTTTAATGTTAAATAAATTAAACGCATATAGTTATAGCTAGATTTTTTGTAAAGGTTGACAAAACACTATAAAAAAATTACTGGTTACAAATGTTTAAAATTAAATAAATCCAAATTTTAGTACATCCGATATTGCAGCCGATTGGTGACTATATGTAATCAATGTAATTTATAATTAGTATAAATTGGCGTCAACGAAGTATTATATGTTATAACAATTAGTAAATTGATTAACTTAATAAACATTAATTGCAGGATCGTATCACAGGAGTGTTAGCTCGATTCCATGTCACATTGCTAGGTAATTATTATTGGGCAACCCCTTTACCATTTTATAGTATCCTTAAAATAAAACCGTATCTCAAGGGCTTTTGGCAACACTGATTGCGCCTTCGGTGGGTCCTGGCGGCAGCTGCGGCGACCACAGTAGCTTTAGCAGCTTCGAGTCAAGTTGTTGGCACCGCTCATGACTGTGCTTTTTAGTTAGTCCATGCACATTATACCCATCTCTTCTGGCAATTTTCCCAAAAATAGTTATTCTTTAATCATCACTAATAATTTCTTTTTTTTTTACCCAACTTTACACTTTTCATTGGCGCTGTCACGTGTATAATTTTTCTACAATAGTAAAAAAAAAAAAATTCGAAAAGACTGGTGAGTGATATGTAAATATTATTAAATACTGATTTATTTCGCGCCATTGTGTGCTATTTATAATTTTAAATTTATTTTACCGTTATAATATCTAAACGAATTTGATTTCAGATTACATCTTTTTTGTTTTAATATATTTATAGCTTGGTTTAAAATTATCTAAGCATTTTTACTTGAATTTTATTAATATGAATACAATAAACTGATTTTTACTTGTGGAGTATGAAAATTATTTGTTCACTATACGAATGTAATGTGCTTATATATTTTATGTTATTATTTTATATTTATTTATTCTGTAATGGTAAATATAATAAAGTTTTTAAATCATATAAGTTTGTTTCTATACACTTATAATTATAATATTTAGTTTTAAATTTTGTGGGTAAGTTTAAAATACGTTGCCATCGCTCGCCTATTCATAATTTTAATTTTGAACTTAATAAAACCATTTATGAATAAAACTATAATATTATTGGTATTCGAAAAATTTCAATTTAAAAATTAAAAGAAGATTACTTTTATTGAAAGATTTTCAACGTATCTACATATTGCATGTAAATATATATAATACATGTGAAATATATTATAAATTACGTTTAAGGCTGTCTGAATACACACACACGAATATCCTTTGTGAGAAGAGTTTGAGAGATTTAAACGAATTGATCTATTCAAGTTGTTTCTAAACTTAAATCGTATATTTTTCCAGCTAAATTCATGTATTTAGTATTCATATTTAATTATTATTTATTGGCCTCTTTTCGTATTACAAATTATGTATTTATGTTTTCTAATAATAAGAGATATCACTATTATATTAGTATTTAACCTGTTGCTTAGTGAATAAAAATATTGTTGTAAATAAGAAAAAAATATGTATTTTATTGTCTTTGTAAAGACTAAATAAAACTATAAATTGTTTATTGAAAAGTCACATGAAATAAAATAATCGTTACATTTATATTTCTCGTGTGAATACAATATATATTATATAAATATAAAAAGTATATAATGTATGAATATTTGTAATAAATATTATCTTTATATTTAATATTACTTTTAAACAAATAACTATTAGAATTAAGTCTTTGATTTTCCCAGAAAAAAATAGTTGGAATATAGGAAAATGTATCGTTTTATTTTGTAAAGAAATCTTTTATTTATGTGTTTAAAATGTGTAAAGAGTACTGAAGACTATAAAGTATATTTTTTATGAACGGTATAAAGTTGTTATGACGTATTGTTCAGAGCTTTTGGCCTGCACATGATAAGAAGTATTGTCTAATATATTTTCTTTATTGTGATTCATAGCATTTCGGATACTTATAAGTTATTGTAAACATTATCCATTGAAGGAATTCCCAGCGGTTTTTGGCATAGTTCCTGAAAAAACTGGAATCTAAAGCTTACCAAAAAGACGTTTTAAAAGACTAATTAAGTTTCTTTATCCTTTGTTTTTTTATTACACTCTGTTCCGACTGGACAGAGACAGAGAATAAAACTCACTACTCGACAGAAATTAAACATTTCCACCACTTTAATTTCGGAACCAACCGCATTTTACCCACTTATCAGAATTAAATTCTCCTAGGAATTTTTTTGGCTGCAATTTCAGTTGACAAAAAAAAAAAAAAAAAAAAATTAAACTAAATTAAAAACGTGACGGACCGTGCCGTTAAAGAAATAACATTATCATTGGGAGTTATTTTATGTGAAATTTGAAGTTTGAATTCGTGTTAAATGCATAGTTAAATGTCATTAAGTGTGTTTTGTTATTAGCATTATTTTTTGTTACCAGATTCAGTACTTATTTTAAAATTTAAATTATTATGCTATAAACATAAATGCCGAGAATAAAAACATTACAGTAGAATAAAATACATGATTTTGTTCTTTCCCTAATTCGTTATCATACTAGAATTTTGGACTTTGACATTTTTAGAGTAGTATATGTGTATGAAATATATTTTAACACAAACCATATTTTATAAAATTATAAAGAAAGTTGAATGTTTAAGTGTATAATATTTTATCTTGGCCCATTTTGGCGCAGGCAGTAGTCCATTTTTGTTGTTACTTTAAACAATAAACATACAAGTCAAATATCAAATGTAACAAAATAATATATAACAGTTTAGTAACTTTGTGCACCTCCGTGTTACGACTTTACGAGTAATAAATCATTTATAGACAGAAAAACATGTAAAAAGGTAAAATAAATCAAAGTTTTTATTGTTTTTATTAAATTTAATAATAACAAAGGGCCAGTTCAATTGTTAAATTATTATAAACATTTCAGTTGAATATCCAATATATATTATTATTTTTTTTACCTCTTCTTTCTCTTTGTTTCATTAAATTAAATATTGTTCTATTTAAATGTAAATGTATAATTAATGTACTCATAAAATGTAATTGGGCTCTGCCCGTAATGTTTGAAATAAATAAATAAATATCATATGCTATATTTAACAAAAAAACTTCTATATTATTTTGCAGTATATTGTACTGGGATTGTTGGTTGTATAATGTATTTAACTACATATAGAGGTCATTGCATTGAAAGGGTGTTCCATTAAACTTAAAAGGCTACATTTTTCTTTCAATATTAAATATGATGTGTTTTTATTTGTTCGACCTATTTAAACATGATTATAACATATTTTAGATGGAATTTTACATATAATTCTCTATAGATTTACGTGAGGAAGTTTTATTAATTTTTAATTTTAAAACTAACTTCAGTTTGGTACTTTATTGACTTCACATATTAAAGTACAAAGTATTTTCTTTAAGTTTTGATGTACACGTTAATTAATTATAGTTATTTTGAAGTTTTGATGAGAGATTTGGTAAATTCAAACATATATATATATTGATTGGTCGCACATATCTTCTACTTCTCCTGTCTAAATTCTGATTGATTATTATAATAAGTAAACTATTGCGTTATTCTTATAACTGAATATTTTATTTATATTACATGTATTACGTGTGTATTATTATTATAAAGAGTAAAATGTATAAAATAAAAATATATTTATAGCATACTTATAGTTTTTAAGGGTAGGTAATTAATATTATTATTATGTTCGAAAGGAGCCAGGAACAGGTATGAAAAATCGTATAGAAAGTGGTTTTGTTTTAAAATATAATCAATGGTTTATAATTTGGATTATTTTATATATATATACTTTCAATTTAGTGCAAGCTTATAATTTATATATTAGATATTTCTTATTACGTATTATTTATAATTTAGTTATGAACAATTTTAGGTTTGTGTTAATAATTTAACAACTTAAGTTTCTTCTATGTACATACCCAAAACGGCATTATATTATTGTATTCTTGTAGATGATAAAATAAATATATTTTTACAATTTTTAAAAAAATTGATTAAAAAAATTGACTTCGGATACTTGTTTGATATATCACTACACCATTTTCTTGTAGTATTGTTTTGAAGCTCTATATCAAAGTTTAAATACTTGAACGAGAATGATTAGTATTTCTTATAATAGATTTCTAAAACGGTTAAAGAAATTGAACAGGTCTTATGAAAGTAATTTTATTTGTATGATTTTCTACTTCTATAGCTTATATTGAAATTTAAAGCTTAATAATCGTTTGTTCTTATCGATGAAATTCAAAATATAATAACAAATTAATCTGTTTTAATTAAGTTATATCTCGCGGATTTTATTAAGATATCAAAGTGGAAATGGTTTCGGTGAAAATACAATTCATTAATTCTAATTCTTTCTGCCTGTATTAAAAATATATATTTTAAAATTGAAGTTTAATTTGGTTTACGCGGGCTTAATATGTATTTAATTCGTCGTGTACATCCTTTTTAATCTATTCTTTGAGGGTATTATATAATATATTATGTATGGTGACTATAGGAGGAGATTTTTTTTTAATGCTTAAAATCAATATGGTTATGTTTGAGGTCTTATGTTAACGCTATTCAGTAATAAAATATTATAAGATAATTTATCTTTTAACTGATTAATTGGACGTTTATAATTTAGTTTCACTGAACCGTGGCGTGCAGATGATATAACTAAAGCTGTGTATATAATTTTTCGTCACAAAAATGCACAAAGCATTAAAACGTACTGTAATTCTTTTTTATTTATTACGAACCACCCGCAATCGTCAACGAGTTTAGTAGAATTATACGAATTAAAGCCCGCCGTCGACGCATTATATTTTGTAAATACGATCGTATCAGATCGGACCGGATCTGCCGGATGGATTTTAACAGATCGTTTTATTTTTAATATCGTTTAATCTTAGCCGTCTAACTCATATTATTATTTATCGTGTTTTAGGTGACCCATATGCCATTGAAATATTGAATTGAGCAACGGAATAATTGGGCGGTGGCCGCCGCCGCCGATCGTTCCGGTCGTCCCTGTCGTGGACGATGACGTGCCGGGACATCTGGTGCACCGAGGCGAACCATCGGGTGGCCAGTGCGTGTGCTGATAGCGTGCAACGACCGGGAAAACAGCGAAAACAGCAACGACCTCGCCGTCAGGGGCAACGACAGCGGCTGCAGCAACAGCTGAGGCAACAGCGGCGGCAGCGACAGCAACGGTGAACGATTGGGGGGCCACCGTGCAATGGCGACGCCCCCCGACAGCCCGATCATCGAAGAGGCGACACTTATCGAGCTCGAGGAACAGTTGAACAATACGTCTGCGTTTCCGCACCACAGGCCCGTTGCCCTAGAGGACCTGTGCCGGCAGACCAAGTTCACTAGACAAGAGATCCGCATCATGTACAGGGGATTTAAACAGGTCGGTGGCGATTTTGTATTTATATATATTTTAATTAATTGTCCGTTATTTGTTTCGTTTCGCCCGTGTACTTCATTCGACGACCCACGTGGGTTATATCCACCCATTCGGCTTCATGAGCGAAATTCCCCAACACGCCGTCAAATTGTTTTTTAATTTTTTTTTAAACCATTCCGATACCCTGTTGGATCGAAACACTGGTGGGTCGATCGTTATGCACGTTATTATATTGTATACGAAAAGTTTAACTAAAAATGAAATTGTTTTAATAACATTTTTTTCTCTTACGTTATGTATAAGATTATTTGAAAATTAAAACAATAAATGAGGCGGAAAAATTCACGTTTCGTGGGAAATGTTGAACGCGTAAGTGCCGGAAAGACACGGGGTGAAACGTCCCGCATTCGTTATAATTGTGTATCCTCCCCCCCAGTCACCCACCGACACATAATCAAAAATCATATGAGAAAATATTAATTATTCGCGTAGGTTATTATTTGCATTATATGTGCATAATAATAACAATAACATTTACACCACGATGCGAAATATTGTTAATTATATAATATTAAATATATTAAATATTTAATATTGTATTGGTACAATATTATTATTTTGCAATTATTTTGTATGTACAATAAGACTTATGCGAGTATTGAAATTTAGATTTTCGACGTCAAACGTATAACATTTATTATGAGACGTAGTCGTCTTTCGACGTAGTCGTCTAAAAGTATTTATATATTTTCACTATTAAAACTATAATGAACATATTTTTATGTAATTATGAACAAGCTCCGTTATTTCCATAGTTATGATACTATTTGGTTTTATTTATTTGTGATTGTTCTTGAGATTTAATGATAACTCCGCTAACCTTACAAAGGCTTTTTATGAGTTTGAAATATTTATATTTGTGTTTTATAAAATATACAATTAACACTGACTATGACTTGAATTTATTCAGTTTGATATTAATATAAATATATAATACTAGTTTGAAGTAGGTAATGCAACTATAGAAGTTATAGGTAGTATCGCTTTTTATATTATCCAAAATACTGTTATGATGAAAAATCAGAATTATCCATAAAGTATTAGTATCAATAATATTCTTGGTTTAACTATACCGCCATACTGTAAAAGTATAGGTACTGGGTACAAAAATAAAACAAATAACTATATTATTCAAAGTGTATTCATTTTATAATCACATTTAATAAACGTGGACGGTTATCTGTACTTCTCTGTGCTCAGTCTGATGCTAAAAAGTATGTTAAATTTGTATTCTTAGTGGAGGGCTTCTTTAATGAAATGTTTCATTCGACACTATTACTATCCCCTCCATTACACTTATTGTATTATATCCAGTGGATATTGTATATATAACATATTAAATTTAGTATCAGGATTTTATTAAAGTATAATAATAAAACAAAAAACAATAACTAAACCTAAAAAAAAAAAATAATAAAAGTATCTTACTGACGTCGTGATTTTAGTTTACTTTTAAAAGGGATATTAATAATTTTAGTTAATAATTATTATTTCACGGTACGCGTGATTTTTATTTTACACGGGTTTACTTTACATATAGATATTGTATTTTTTTTTTTTTTTTTTTGATGATGTTCGTTTGAAAGCAGAAGTGGCTGACTAAACTTGAACATCATTGGACGACGTGTCGGTTCATTAATAAGCTCAATTAGCGGTCATGACAGTTACTCTTATACAGTTTCACTATGTGAGTGTTTAGTACTAATGGTGTTTAATCAAGTAGGTGTATGTCGTTCATTTTCACTTTTAAGTGCATAGGGTGTTGCTGGGAGGAAGAGAGGTGGAACTGCCCTCGTCATTTTTCACTAGTAGGTGTTAAGTCGTGGTATTCACATGGGAAAACTATGATGTTACAAATGTCTGCATTTTTTCTTGTGTATAAGAACTTATAGATTCTCATTCTTATTTCGTGGTGTACTGTTTAGTTTGTTCTTTCTAAAGGAAAAAAATAAAACGAGAAAAAGTGTTACTGTGTGGAAAATAATGTAACATTTATAAAGAGAGAAAAAAGATATTGCCGACTGAAAATGACCTTTAGTCGAGTAATTAACATTTTAATGTTGGAAAAATCTCATTTGATATAACCTAAGGTTTTTTGTAGGTTTATTCTTGGATAGCGGCAAAACAAAATGAAACAGCTGTAATAGCTTAAAATACTAATTTCTTGTGATTATTATTAGATTAACAATTTCAAACGTATACCAAATACTTGTAGTTTGTTTTTTTTAAATTGATAAGCATTGTTAATAGGATTTGAACTTTACTTAATTTTTGGATTAGTTATGTTTAAATATATATATATATATATATAATGACTTTATATAAATTATTTAATAAAGTTTAGTAAATATTAACCATAAATTAGTTAGATTTAATTTAATCAGAGCTTTATAGTTCATTATTTTTGGAATTTCTTAATACTTTGATTTTTTAAGTATAATATTACCACGCTTTTATCTTAGGTTTAAATTTTATATAGGTAGTTTTCTTGCAAACAATTTTTTTTTTGAATTGTAAAAAACTAAAATAATAACAATAAGAAAACATGACAAAATACTATTAATATTCAAATTGGTATTTTGTAGTATTATTCATTTCTGTATTATTTAGAAATTAAAAGCTGCTTTTAATTCATTTACAGCTTATAGCCGATACATTTATTGATTAAATATTTTGTACTTATGTCATATATTATATTATTATAGTTGTTATAATTTTGTTTATGTTAACTTTTGATATAAATTTATTCGTATATTATTTATTTTTGAAGTTCCCTATTAATATAAATTATAGTTATTGATTCAGCTTACACGAAATCTTATTGTTTTTAAATTCATTGTTTTGAGCTAATATTTTACGTAATTTTATATGAGTTTATTAATTTTTAGGTTAAAGTTATAGAATATATTACTTTTAACATAGATATTGTTGAGGAATACAACAAATTACTAATGAAATTATAATGTAGTTTTATATTCTTGGATATAAAATATTATATTTGATGGACTTTTTCCTTTAAAAAAATGATTTTGTTATTTTTATAATAAAGTATTTATGTAGTACCTACGTATGTACCCATTCATGTTCAGATTAATCTTGAAATTTTCATAGCAATACACAACCTTTAGATTTTTTATTATGTGTACACTGAAAATATGTACAACTGACAGGTAAACATAATATATATTCATAAATCATGAAAACAACTCGGGTATAACATTGTGTAAAGAATAAGAATAAATATGTTTAAGTAATAAAGTGTGTGAGATACATTTACATATCTTAAACTAACAATATTTTCTAATATTTTATTTGTTCGCGATGTTTGAAATATTTTTTTTGTTTTCTGTACGATTATGATGCGTGACACTGTATCACCCGTATATTTGTTTAATGACACAAAATACGACTTATACAATTTTTTTGAACATTCAATACAACTCAAATGTAATTGAAGATACCGATGTAATAAACAAATAAGTCCACATTTTTCAAAAACTCATTTTAAACACAAAAATGTCAAGAAAAAAATTTTCTATCGATTGGCGCAACAATTAGATACGTCCGAACATTATTATAGAAGATATAGTTATAAAACTATTTAAATTTTTTTTTCGGTCGCAATAACCAGGTATTTTCAGACGTATTTGAAAAAAACATTTTATATACATTTTTATTTTTCGTTGAGCGCAAAACTCATGTACGTCCGGACATAATTGGTTATTACTCCTAACAATTAGACTTTACATATTATATCCGGTGAGATAACCAGATATATAAAGATGGTTTCAAAATCAATAACATTTAAAAAATAAATATATTATAATAACTGTATATTACTTGTGTAAGTTGAACTTATTTTGTTTTTTTCTTTGATTGGTACTACAGTCTCTAGTAATTTTTTTAGATTTTTTTTCTTTCTGGTTAGTCGCAATAACTGAGCATGTCCAAAATCAAAATTATACATAATTTGTTTTTGCAATTATTGAAAATGTATTTATTAAAAATATTTAGTTTTTATAAATTATTATTATGAATATAGTATGAACATATAATGAAATTATTTTATTTTATATGCCTTGTTTTTACACATAGAATGATACCACGTTTTTAATGTTTGGTTGTTAATTTACAAATTTTTAGGAAGTTTTTTGTCTTTGAGAAAATAGATTTATCTGGTTATTACACTGGTGCCTTTAATTATACTACTTTAGAATGTTGTTTAGAATAAATTTAATATATATATATATATATTCAATGAACATTTTGCAAAATGATTCATTATGATGAATGTATATTTTTTTTACGATGGAGTATTATAGTTTCCATTAACCCATCCGACTAATCGGACAAAATTAATGAATTACCTTATACGTTTCTGCGTGTATATCACTACTTTTTAGATATATAGATAAACTTTATATGCGAGTAGGTGACTATACATAATGAGTAGGGTCGGGCATTTGTATGGCTTTTTTTTTACCCTAAAACATTACTGCTCTAGTGCGAAATTACAATCATGCCACATTGAGAGTAGTTTTTTATATCAAAATGATATTTTTATTATGTGTTTAAAATTATTATTATATTATTGAATATAAAACGCATGCTAACTGTTATAATATATAAATTACATGATAAAATAGAAAATAGAAACATGTAATATTTTTTTTCTGAAACAATATACGTATTTTTTAGGTTATATTTTATTGTATCCTAAGTAGATTTCACAATAATTATATACAATTAATATATAATATTATTTTGGTTACTTTTGTTTTATATTTATATAAGAAACGCAAAAAAATTAAGCATGGAGTTGGTAATAATTATTCTCAATACAATTAAAAAAAACTTAACAATTTTAAAAATAATTGATTGCCTAAACCTAAATACCTAAATTATTAATGAAAATATGAAATGCATTAACAAAATATCATAGTTCTGCAATATTGGAAAAACCATTATACGACTGTAATATAATGTGGTGTAGTCTATCCCGAATGCCCTGCGATCATAATTTTATAATTAAAATGCATTTATATTTTACTTAACATTAAAACATTTATTTTATGTTATACTTTTATTTTTACGTATGTTGTTTTTTTTTTTTTTGATTAGTATCGTTATTTTTTTTTAATTACATAATATAATCTATATTCTATATTGTTTGAAATCGAAATCATTTAAAATAATACGTGAAACAGAACAACAATATATCTACCAATATCTGTCATATTTTCCTTTCATACATGGCACATGGCAAATTAATTTTGTTTCGTAAAATCAAAAATATTAATTTAAAACTTTAATTAGGATTTAGAAATCGACATGATGCAAAACTTTAAGAGAAAAACTGTTTCTATGATTTAAAGGAATTCTACTTTTCTTTTATATTCATTAAAACTTGGATACGTGTTATGAAACACTGAAAAATAAATGGCATATTCTATGAATACTTTATAATGTAATGGTTTTATAACAAGTTGGATTAATTTTTTTTCTAGTTGTAAGCTAATACTTTTGATTTTACTGAACTGGAGTTGGTTGTAATATGCATGTGAAATACAGAGATGAAAATCTTGGCGTCCACTTTACATTTTATAATTTATAAATATTATTAGATATACAGTAGTAACAACGTAAAAAAAGTCCTTCATACTTCTTTCTCTAAATTGTACTGAAATTAAATGTTATACATATATTTTATGGTTGGTTAACATACATTTAAAAGATTAAATTATTAAAAACTATAGGAGCAACCAAATGATAGAATATAAGATATAACCATAATAGGAATATTGTGTAATATTTAAAAACCGTTAAGATTTAAAAAATTATAAAAATAAAAATTAATGGGTTTAAAACTGAATTTATTGTTATAAAATTTAATGGAATTTAAAAATTTAATATTCACAAATTTTATTCCTGTGATTATCCAAAACGTAAAAATTTAAATTTAATTCTTTACAGTGTAATTTGTGACCTGAATGTAAATTACAATTCTGATTGATTTCTAATTATTGTCCGGGTTATTGTAAATTGTGATTGTCGAAGGGAGGAACGTTTTCATTTAAATGACATGTTTCATCAGAGTAGCGAGTTATGAGTACATAAATGCATTTAATTTTTTTTTTGTTTTGTTTAAAAATAATTGTGATTTTATTACGATAGCACGATTTGTACTTACTGATTCAATAAAACAAAATAATTCATAATCCACATAGGGGTTTTTAGAATTTGTATTCGAAATAACACATTTGTCGAAATAATAATAGAATGATAATAATTGAAGCTATATAGTCTAATGATGTAACACATTGGTGCAAATCAGTAACCAGCGGAACTTGTTAACGGAAATTTCGAATAGAGGATAAATCTAAAACCGAAAGAGGGCCGATTATCGTATTTCCGATCGGATGTCCGTCATGTGAACCATAGATTCCACAGGGGGTGACCTGACGTTCAATATATATTGTAACGACAGCTATTTGACGTATATTGACGGAACGTTGAAAAATGATACTTCCTATTATCTCTGCGACCCGCGATCATTAATAGATAAACGTTCTTTTCCAACACTTTGCGATTGGACGAGTTTGATCCCCTTTCTATTGTTTTTGGACATTTTAAATGCAAACTGGCTGGTACTCATGGAACCCTATATGGGACACCAAACTCGTTAAATTTCCATTGTGCTTTAATTTTGCAATTATAATTGTCCATTTTTGTAGTCGTCTAAGCTGTTTCACAAATTATTGAGTTATTTATCAACGCACCTACGTTTTAAACCACAATAACATTATGTAGAAAAATCTATTGCTGTTTATTATGATGGCTTATAAATATATTGAGGATTTGTTGTTGATATGATCAAAAATTATATTAATATTTTTATTTATTAATATTTTATTAATATTTTCTTTTCAAATCTTATGTAAAAAATAAAAAATAATTACTTTTTTAATTTAAAATATTACTAACACAACAATATATATTATTTTCTGTAAATCAAATCATTACATATATTTATAATAATACTTATAACATTAAGCATTTTGAACGTTATATTTTAATATATTTAATTTTTGCAATTTTGATATTTATTTACTCTAATTTAAAAAATTTTAGTCAATCTTTCTTTTAGTTCAGTTTATATTGCCATCCAATTTTTTAATAGTTTCCTATAATGAGGCCATAAAATATGCTTTTAACTAAACTAAAAAATATGAGGTTTGTAGTAAGGTACATGGTAGAAATTATTTCACTGTTATAATAAGATCAATAAATTGTTAATTTTATTATTGAATAATTAAAAAATACAAAAATGTAAATAACAACTGTAAAATAAACACGATTGTTTTTAAAGAGGGGATGAAAAGTATTGATTAGACTTCAGGGGTGTGTACTAACAGTGTCATTTTATACTCAATATAAAACTTAATAATAAATACATTTTATACCTATATACTAAATAATTTGTAAGTGTGTCTTATGAACTAATAATATAATTAGTTGGCTAAAAATTAAACAAATATATGTATCTATAGAATGCGAAATACGTAAAAGTTTTGTTTTTCTTACAAAATCAATATAATGTACCTTTTAGTATGAGTAAGTTTATATTGAATAATGGAATTATAAGCGTTTTTTATTACATTTTTTCTATCGTGTGTATCTGTGAAAATATTGACTTAATCGCATTTCTTATAAATATTTTATGTTATTCTCATGAGTGCGAATCACTCACTGTTTATAATATAATTCAGCTACTATAGAGATTATTGAAACTTGTAATAAGTATTATTTAGAGAAAAATGAGTTTTTTTTAATTTAAATTTATTATTAAACTATTTAACATATGTATAAAGCAATTATTTGACTGTTGGTTACTAGAAATTTTAATTCTAAAGTCGATATGTAACTTGATGGCGATTGACGTATTTGACAGTACATTTTGTTTGTTATTGATTTAGTTTAAACTTAAAAAATTATGTAAAGCGTCAATATGGTCTCATGTGTTGTTATCATTACTTTTTTACTCGCACATAATGTAATTTGATCAAAGGGACTACTGGCGGCTGGCGTGACCCAATAAATTGAAATATTACGTCCAATGGGAATCACATTAAAAAGTATAATGCGCACTTAACACGTAAACGAAGCACACGAACAGCCCTAGCGTTTTTTAACCACCTGCACAGTGCACCTCACGCCATTTGATGATTTTATGCAAATTAGGAGGCCAGTGTAATAATAATAAACTCTCCTTTCAAACGCCTTTATAGTTTATATTACTAGACAGATATTGATTTTTCATTTATGTTTTATCAAAACAAAATATCTAATGTAAAATAACTTAAGGATAGTGAAATTAGAAAATAATAGTATTACG
Organism: Pentalonia nigronervosa; assembly: GCA_014851325.1. Lineage (NCBI taxonomy): Eukaryota > Metazoa > Arthropoda > Insecta > Hemiptera > Aphididae > Pentalonia > Pentalonia nigronervosa. The sequence goes on from JACXSJ010000031.1 coordinate 45,419, forward strand.
CTTCTCCAAAACCTAGACGAGATATTATAGTGTATTGGTTAAATTTTCTTTACGGTTCACAATTATCTCGAAGAGGCACTCAAATTATGAGGGGTTGCCTGAAAAAGATTTTTAATTTTTAAATCCCCGATTTGGAATTATGAGTGCATTTATACAGTATTTAAAACTTTTAAGAGCAGTGAAAAATTCAAAAAGTTTATAGCTGCATTTCTCTTTATTATAATTTGAACATAGATAATAAATTAAAGATCGCACATTTAAAATGTCTAGTTATTTTCAAGTGAAATTATAGTGTAAACAATAATGTACAAGCGAGTATTTAACCAAGTCAACAATTTTTATGTAACTCTTTCTACAAAGCTCTGTTTTCTGAGCTAAAAGTGTTTTAAATGCTGTTAGAGTATAAAATACAAAAAATATTAACTAAATGGTATTTATTTTTTTTCATAGAACAAATTATTTTTATTATGTGTTGGGGTGATTTTTTTTTTTTAATGTTTAATAGCGATACTCATAAAATAATATTTTATTCTGGGTGATGTAAAAGTTTAATAATTTGAATATGGGACAATGAATATACCCAGTACCCACATATACTCTACAACCCACCACTGACACTTAAAAGTGCACTGAAACTAAATGTAAATATATGGTTTGGTTATAAGACGTTATATACTATATTTTATGATATAGATCTTATGGTAAAATCATAAACTGTTATCATAGTCTGTATAATCTGTGTAGCTACTACGGTAATATCAGAAAATGGTTGCTTTTATTGTTGAAATTAATCTGTATTTATATACGAGCACAATCATTGTTTCTTTTCTTTTATTTTGTACAAAGTGGAAAAACATGTTTACAGTACTGCACTAAAGTATTTAAATCATTGGAGTTTATTGTTGTAATATTTCAAAGAACAACCAACGATTAAAAATCTTGACATGTTAAAAAGTTTTGTTTTATTTTTATCTTAAGGAAAGTTTGTCGTAAATCTAACATTTTAAAAAGACATATCACATTTAAATAAGCGAAAGTAAAATAAAATGTATTTATTTTTAATACATTATATATATATATATATACACATTAAAAAAAAAAATATAATTAAACTTATATTTTTCCAAAGGTATTAACCTAATTTATGTAAAGGGAGGAAACATATTCTATAGGTTTATACCTATTCTAGACTGGTGTAATGTGCTTAAACATAATATTCACTTGTTTTTGTTTAATTGAGTTGATTGAACTTAAGTCATTATGAAATATTTTTTTACTAAGTAAATTTCCAGTGTACAAAGCCAAATCACATAACCGGCTATATTATGATTTGATTTAGTCGAGTCTTATGGTTAATCCACAAGATAAAAAAAGGACGAGATTAAAAGTTTAATTTTTCCTTCTTAGGTTTTTGTTAACGCCAGAATTTTATAAAGGAACAATATAATGTGCTCCGTCATCACAATAGGTCTGAAATTCTTACCCTTATCCGTCAGTTTTTAGTTCGCCAGACCTTTACTGTTGTACAGTAAATTATAAATATATAGCTCACTTAATTTACACACCCTATGTAGTTGAAGATAATGACGTGCTATGTATAATGCCTTACATAAAAATATTAAATTATTAAATAAGTTCGTGGATATTTTTATTTATTTCTTTTTAGTTTTGTACTGAGATGTATAAATATTAAATATAATATATAAAGAATTGTACAGGTAAAATGTATAAGTACATATAAATAACTTGAGATTTTTTGTTTACTGATATTATATTTTGCTTTCGGTATGATTTTTTTCATATCTGATTGAATCGAACCTATTTAAACAAAAATATAAAACAAACAGATATAACATTAATATTCAAACTGACCATCTAGTGGAGACAGTAGTAAATCCGAATGATAAACCATAAAAGGTCCATTGGAAAAATAAATTCTCGTTTATACGAGACCCAATTCTAATATTATTGTATGGAAGTCAAACCCAGAGGCTATTCAAAGATATTTATGGCTTTTTGAGAGTACAACGTTGGTTATGGAGTAGACGAAGGAAAGCCTTTATTTGCTATGTCAGGCATCGCATAAAATTCTATGTGATTAAAATTAATGACTTTATTTTTTTAGTTAACCGATAAAATTGTCATACTTTTTTCATTTATTAACATAATATAGGTATATATCACAGATGTAATTAAACACTTGGTACATTTTATAAATCTGAATAAAAATGTATTATTTTTACAAAACCTTAATATTATATGAATTATATATTTTTAATAATTATATTATTTTATTAAACTACGCTATGGACAAAATTATATGATAGAAAAAAATTAACTTATCTTTATTTGGTATATTATAATGATATTAATATATATTTAAAAAATTTTTGGTTTATATATAATGTTAATTTTTTGGTGATTATTAATACGCATAATTGTTTTCCTATACTTTAATATAATATATGTGTTATTGTTTATGTTGGACGCAAACGTGTAACACTTGTGATAAAAAAATGAAAACTACAAAATAATAACACGGAGGCTATAGATAATAGGTACAAAGTGTGGTTTTCTATAGGTAAGATTAGGAATTTTAGATTTGAATAGAATGTAATAATTATGTAGAAATTGTTCTAAGTAACGTTGCTGACATTAGTCGTGGTAGTTATGGATCTCAGCCGTATCGATAATACTGTTTTTGTTAAATAGGGCGAGACCGTTTACTTTTTGGCCACTAGAATATTTGTGGATCTATAAAATTCCATGTACAATTAATACAATATAAGTTTCTATTTTTATAGGCGTATACAAAGGCATATTTTTTAAAATAATTTAAAATAAAGAATGTAATATATTGTATATATTTATATTATTTTTTAGTATCTTATTAGTTATTATCTACGTAGGTAGGTAGTCAACATCGACATAGATTCATATTATTAAACAATAAATTTGATATAATCATATATATACGTCATAACTCATAAATATCAATTAAATTTTATAAATTAAATTTTTGTAGCACGAATATTAACATTATGACCAACAATATTTTGAAATTTATATATAATCGATTAGATATTAATAATTAGGTTTTGTATGTTTTATAGTTACCGTAAACACAGATAAATATTAAATAATGTTGTCGTATACCTATCTTTCGATGGTACACTTCTACCTAATTTTAAGAACTCAAACGACCATGAATCAACTGGTTACAGAATTGTTCTCAAAATGTCGGTATAATCACTTCACCTTTTAGATCTCGTCTTCAAAGACCATAAATCAACCGGTTACAGTCTCGGAGTAAAGCTAACGTATTGTGGCTACTCAATAATAATATCATAATTTGCACTGGATACCGATATGATTTTATTAAACAAAACAAACATATAAAACACGGGTCTCTATGAAACGCTACACATACCCGTGTCTCGATAGAAAACCCGCATTGCCCTTTTACCGTGGTGCTTACGTTCTTAAATATTATTTACAATGTGTTGTTTCAGCTCATTTGCTTCATTGACTTATATTATGAATATGATACTGTCTATTTGACAGTATTATTATTATTATTATTAAATTTTAATTTAATCGTGTATTACCGTGGTGCTCACGTTCTTAAATATTATTTACAATGTGTTGTCTCAGCTCATTTGCTTCATTGACTTATATTATGAATATGATATTGTCTATTTGACAGTATTATTATTATTATTATATTTTAATTTAATCGTGTATTTCACCAAAAACACGTTGGCGTATACAACAATGCCAAATGTAACGTATTTTTTTTACTATAATGCAGTTAAACTTTATTAATGTGGACATCGATTAGATCATAAAAATATATAGTTTTTACTAATGAGAGGTTTGATTAAAGTATTTTATTTATGCAGTAATAAATAAAAAAATCTGTATTAAATGGGTAGATTTGTAAATGAAGATTTTACTGTATACTTTATAAAATAAAATTTAAAATATATTAAGATAAACTGTAAACAATACTGTAAACATATATTGAACTTAAATACAGTTTCTACTTTAAAAACTATTTCTACAGCTGGTAACCTTAGAACAATGATATGTTTATCCAAGTGTATGCTTATAAATATCTATTAAAAATTTTTTTAGGAGTAAAAATTCACAGAATACGATTAATGAATGAATACGGGAACTCAAATAATTTAAAAAAACGTTTTTCTGATATATGTTCCAAAGTCAAACCCTTAGATCTGATTACAACGAAAATAATAAAACGTTTTGTCTTGGACGTGACATGTTATTGCAGGTTTTACGTTATAATGAAAGTAGCCAATCAAAGTGTTCTAACATTTTTCTTACGTAATTTTATTGGATCACCCACTTTATTGTTTATATATTTTACGATACCTGATAACCAAAAATAAAATACAAACTTTAAAATACGTTCAACTGTCTAATATTAGTCATACAGTGTTCAATGACCTTCTATCTATTATGAAGTTTTAACGTGAGTATTATTGCAAGGTGGAATATTATAAATTATTAAATTGTTATAATTTAGACTTGAATTTTTATGGATTTGGATGTTTTATTCCTTTAGTCTAAATTAATTGGTTATGAGCTTAGTACACAATTTGACTCATTTTAAAAACAATAATTTTTTTGGCATATTTTTATCAAAAAGAATAATTTATATTTAGAGTTCTTGCGAATTAATTACGTAGAAAGAACGAATATAAAATCTTATTTATCTAACTAACGTCTGTAAATACGGTTTAATTTGTCTTAAGTATACAACTAGTATACTACTATATTACTTTTCATTGGATCTGGCATTCAAATTTTATCCAGTAACATTATGTGATGTAAAAAGAAGTTTCAGCTAGTATAAATCTATTTTAATAGGTTTTATTCGCAGGCTGTTATTTTTTGAAAACTCAGTTTGACATTGTTGAAAGTACGTATATCAGATAATAATAATTTAAGATTTAAACTTATTATGTCAATATGTGATAACTGATTAATAATTATTAAATATTAATTTTTTGCTTATTCAAAAAAATATATACATTTTACCATTTTTTAATATGTGTTAATCCTAGCTTTAGTATACATGTAGTTGATTTTTACGGCTGTATAGATAATATAATAATCATTGTAACTGGTAAGTCATTATACTGTACGCAAGAATGGGATGTAAATGTGTAATTGGTAATTTTATATGAATTATTACGTTTTATTTTTATGTCATAATATGAATTCAAATCAATTTCATTCAACTCATTTAATGATCCAAATCATTGTGCCAATTTTGAAAATTAAATATCAAAATAATATTACGATCTATAAGAATTTATATTCTAATAATTATTGGTTTTATAAAAATTCTATTAATATTTTTATACATCAATACATAATATATTTTATATTGCTGAAGACTTCGCCGACTCCACATGAATTTGCCAACCCCTTGGATGTTTTATCTAAGATGTTTTTTATATTTCAATACCTAGGTACTTAAACTGTCTTTTTTTTGTTATTATTTATTTTGTTATTGGTTACCCAATTGTAAAACAATTATAAAACTTTGAAAATATTTTAATAATTTTTTGTATAATAAAAATAAATATTATATTTGCATAGTTAATTTTTTAGTTAAATATAACTTTATATGTTAACTTTTTTATTTTATTGATACTTACTTTATAAATGATATATATTTGGCATATTTTATTAAAATTGTCATTTTTTGTGCTTTAATTTTTTTTAACGTGACATATTTATTAAGCACTATCAACTAAAAGTAACTAGGTAGCCCATAGAGTTAAACAAGTATATTCGAATTGCTAAGTCTAAAAGTTTAGCATAATTATTCTACCTATATATTATTAAGTAGAATATTAATAATAAATACACTTGATGTGTAATATCTTGAGTACATTATATTAAGATTTATGTTCTATGGATTTATTAAATAAATAAATGAAAGTTTTATCTAAAAAAAATGTTCAGTACACAGCTAAACAATATGCATTTAAAATAACGAAGGTTTACAAAATAAATAGGTAATGTAATTTATTTATTGATTGTACACTATCAATTTTATTATTATAAAACTTAAGTGAACGATTCAAAATTATTTATAGTTAAAAATGTAAGGTTAACGGAATTATTTATTTTAATAATAATAACCAGACACACTTGTATTCAAAATTTAATAAAAAAAGTCTCATATTTGCCTAATATTTTGTCTCATATATTTTTTATATATTATTATTATAGACTTATAGTACAGTCTTAACTTGTAAGTACTTTACTATTCAGTATTCTGTATAATACTTAATGTACTTATTTACTTTTATTGATATATTTATTAATAAAATGTATATTAAAATATCAGTTATGAGTAACTAATAGGTACTAAATTGTAGCCGCTGGGTAACTCTCTATACATCATTAATCTCGATATTCGTATATTAATCAAATATAAAATATATTGAAATAATACAAAACTATAATTTTTATTCGACGTATTTTATTTCAAAAGACAAAACTTCATAAATATTAATGATGGCCAATGAGGGAGGGAATTTACTACCATCTCCGTAACTATTATACATCTGGAATAAAATATATACGAGTATAAAACTCCGATATGAATACGAAGTACGAACGCATTTGGATAAAATAAGTGGACGAGAAAAAAACATTTCATAATCGATTAAAATAAAGTATATAATCATAAATATTGTTAAGTATCTATGTATATTCTTTTTAATAATGTACCTGGTCTGAAAAGACTTACGTAAATATTAATCTTGGTGTCGAGTACTAAAACCAATACTATTATCATTGTATTCATAGCCGTTATTATAATTTCATGTACCACTTTATTATAGTATATAGCGAACATGTTTATACCTAATGCATGTAGTCATGTAGGAAATATAAAGAAAATCACATTTTTTGTTGTTTAGTTCAATGAACACTTTTATGTTTGGGCACATGGTATACACTTTGTACACGTTTACAATGAATAAAAATGCGAAATATGGAACAATGTGGTCATAAATAAATAAAGGTAATTAAAAAAAAAATAATGTAATGATAAACATTAATTTGGCTTACGAGAAAATGATTGAAACGGATGGTTTGAAATGTCATACTTTTGAAAATCATTCTTTGATATAATAACCAACATTACGTTTAAATTATGTACCTACGTACCAATGAAAATAATATTTTTTTAAAAATTAATTTAAAGAATAATAGCTGCTCAATTTAGATAGAGAATTCAAAAGAGAGCAATTTTTGTACACTCGATTAGTTATCATGACATGTCATAATTTATGGTGCACAGCACAAGTGTTAACTACAGGATTTATGTCAAGCCGATTATTTGTATTGTAAGGCACCGACAACATGTAAACCTGTCAGGCCTTCATGTCACACGCGGGGATTCTGTATTGGTTGTTGGCTGGATTTCTTTCTCTGTTCTGAGAGGACTACCAAGTACCGAGCACTGTGAATCAATCGAAATACTCGGGCAAACAAATAAAACATTGAAAGCAAATCAAGTTGAACCGATCAAGTCAAACGCTTCTATATTGCCCCACAAATATTTATAGAGGATCCCTGTCTTGATACTTCCGATCTAAAACAATTCGTGTCTCTGAGTTAAGTTTTATTTAAAAAAAAAAATAGATATAGTTTTTGCTTATTGAGCATTATTTCTACCGTTTTTAAGACCCATTTTCAGTGTCGTCGAAGAAATATTGGGCTTCTGCGAACAAGCGTAGCTATACGTTATAATTTTATAACACTAAAAACTACCTAAGGTACGTATATTAAGTGTGGATATAAAAATGCAAATTATTTTATTGCATACGCTCTAGAGTTTCTCATATGATAATGTTAGTAAGTGCTTAATAACCTACTCACAAATTTCTCTAAAGTAAAGTATTTTTCTTAATTATAATCATATACTTACCTATTCAAAGTGCTCTCGCCTATCAAATGTACAAATAGATAAATAAATAAATTGTAGGTATATATTATATGACATTTTTTTTATAAAACAATTTATCTCATGATGCATACGTACATATTTTTTAATGGCGGTAAAAAAAAAAAATGAAAAAATATATGTTTGACATTATTTTGTGGTATTTATAACAGTCACAGAAGAGCAAAACTTTTATTCTCTATAGTAATTATATTAAAAAATGAAAGGTTGATTGAGAGATTGCGATATTTTTTTTTTCGAATGGAAGTAGTGATAGCCTTTACTTATGCCACCTCTTCTGAATTGTATATACGATCATTTATCAAACGCAATGCCGTTTCTTGTCAAATAGACGTCGGCGTTTGAACATCACTGATAATGGAAATTTAAACTCAGAACCGTAAAATCTGAAAGTAAAAACGATTAAATTACCACTTTTCTACCAATTCATCTTGATAACCATATCCTTACTTAATACTCTGCTATGTTTCACACTGTTGTTTATGAAATTAAAGTTTATGTATTAATAATATTAAAAAAAAATTTTAACTATTGTTATCTAATACAATTTGTGTAACATAAATATATGCTACAACGTTTTTGAGTGATTTATTAATGCTCTAGTTTTTTAGTTACCGACTATATGTTTATTAGTTCCGAAACAATTAATTACACTATGTCAATAACTAATTTATAAAAGCATAATTTTTGAACATGAATTGATTATTATAATTATAAATTTGGTTTTATTTTTTTTGTACAATTTTAATGTGATTTTTCCAGATTTAATTTTAGGTGGGTACTAATTTTAGTTTAAGTTGTAATTAATAGTTCAAACATATAATTATATTTGAAATTAAAATCGTCTAGGCATTGGTTTTATTCTTCTTCTTATTGTTATATGGTATCTAAATATTTGAATAAAATGAAATGTACTTATATTTTTAACATTTTTTTCATGTTTTTTTATAAACAATTTAGATGTTGATAATTTGTAAACGTTTTATACTTTTTGTACTCTTTAGAAATTGGTAACTACATCATAATAAATGTATATATACATTATGAATATATTATATACTATAATGCATTGAAACTTATGTCAAGTGTTAATATGGACATTAATTATAAAGCAATTCAGTGTTTTAGTCGGTGATTAATTTATCTTCTTCGTTTATAATCTATATTACACTAAATAGTGCAGAAGAAACTTAGCATTATATAAGTATATAACTATGTAAATTAAGTTTTAATGGCTAATTAAATTATGTTCTCATATACTGATACTTACGGCATAAAAGTCTTCAAAGAAAATTTTCCAGATCAAAGTCTTAAACGAAATCTACATTCTGTTTTAGACCGTGATCCAGACACATAGGTTATCTTATTATATTGGTAATACCTATCAGAGATTTATAATGTAAACGTGTATTTATCAAATAACTTTAGTTGAATAAGGAGTTCGAATTTTACTTATCGTGTGAGTGAATACCATTTATCCATTCAAATATAAATTCACTGATACTATTCAATTTCTATCGTTAAGGTATTGACGTTTACGATTAAAGATATTAGCTTCAAAAGATGATGTAGGTATTTAAGATATATATAAGCATTTTAGTCTCTTTTCCTTGTAAATGTATTTTTTCCCGTTATAACTTTATAATTTAATAATTTACATGTAATAACAGATTAATTATTTAATACTTAATGGTAATCTATAATTAGAAAATTTAACTTATTTAAATATAGCCGGTAATAGGTACGATAATATGATAATTAATAGTAAGTTAAAACAATAAATAATTTCTTTTCTCAAATTAGTTTTCATGAACTTACATGGTTAACTATAAATGGAACATAATTCCTAATTCCTTTGTTTCATTTTAAAACTTTTGCGAAACATTTTACACAAAACCCCAGTGCCCACGATCATTATCTAAGATGGAAAAACGAGGCGCATGGTTTTGTGCAATTGAAACTTGAACGTAAAACATTTACTTATGTAGGATGGTAAAAGGAAGGGAAGTTAAAAACAAAAGTTTGTGTGTCAGAGATACAAACCTGAAAAATACAATAATTTGTCAAAGATCTGCTCAGTAAATATTATTATTAGATTTTGAGCGGAGCGATGAATGTATTGATTTTATAATGTTGTGTTTTTTTTTATTTTTTTTGTGTCTGTCATCACATTTTAGGGTTAGTAAAAGTGCTCCGATTTTCTTCATCATCATCTTTTCAGATAGGAAAGTGAATCTAGTTGATACTTTGGGGGGTTGAAAGTACAAAATTCCCAATAATTTTTAAGCGCGCCGGGAAAAACAAAAAAAGAAATTAAGGAAAAATGCGAATGTTTTCGCAAAGAAAATTTTTTAACAAAATTTATTTTTATTTTTGATGTAACTGAAGAAATAATAATTATAAATATATGAAATTTTTACCGAATGTTTATATAAGTATTTTCTATACACCATAAAATTTTCAAAATATTTTGATTTTTTTGAGCTATTTATAAATATAATACATTTTGGGGTTTTTTTTTTATAATCGCCGATAAAAATTTTTTTAGTCTGTTAAAAAACTTGAAAATGTAATACAATATTCTTCATAACTTGTTGTAAGTAAAAATTAATAAAAAAGTTAATCGTAAGTTTCTAATAGTTTTTTATAAGCATCTAAATTTAATATTTCGAGAAAATACGTAAAAATCATAATTTTAATCGTAATTTTTTTTTCTTAATAAGGAAATTCATAAAAATTTTATAGGCTTAAGAAAGGTTTTTTCAATTTTTTTTCTTTAAATATCGATAAAAAAAATTTCGTTGGGTTAAATTTTTTGAAAATTTAATACAAAATTCTGCATAAGTTGTTAAAATAGTAGGTTAAATATAATAAAAATCCATAGGCACAATTTTTTTTATAAGTATTTATACTTCAAATTTTGATCGAAATTCGTCATCGATCATTTGCAAATTGTTTTGTGGTTAAAAATTTACAAAATACTCAATTTTTATAACTAAGGATTGAAAATTCAAAACAATATTTTTTGTATGTTGTTCTAAATACAGTTTTAAAAATATTTAAAATACAAATGTACACTTTTTTTTATAAGCATTTATAGTTCAAATTTTGAAAATAATCAGTTTTTATAGTTAAGAATTGAAAATTTAAAACAAAGTTTTTTGTAAGTAATTTATAGTGTAATCATAAAAATCAAAAAAATATATAAAAAAAATTTTTTATAGACATTTTAAGTTCAAATTTAGACGAAATTAGATATTTAAATAAAGAATAGATGTTATTTATTTCGTTGTAATTTAAAAATATTTTTCGTGGGCACTTGAATTTTTTAAAGTATATTATTATATTTATACACTCAATTAAATTTTCTCATGCAATTATTTTTGCAAAATTAATTTAACCTGCTGTGTTATTAATAGTAAAATTATTTATTTTAATAGCAATAATATCATAAAATACACTTAGTTATGTAGGCTGACACACTGTCTTTGTTCAGAATTGTTTTTCGTATACAATGATTTTAAATTTAACAAATTCATAACATTGACCCCACTTGACACCCTCAGAGCTGTATTCACTTGCTGATCTTTTTTTATTTTAATGTTCTTCGAAAACGAATTTTTATTTATATGTATATACTATATGTCTAAAAATTTATGAATTTACCAATATACAACTAATTAATGATACGTGAATTTGTGATGATATTTAATTTGCAATTAATAATTTTGATTGTAATAATAAAGATATAAATTTTTTTTTTAAGAGTGCATTAGATACAATTGTTGAACATGCTGCTTTTAAACCTAAGTGACTAGCCTTCGTGTAAAATGCGCGATTTGGGAATAATAATCTACATGAAGATCTATATAGGTTAATGGTATGCTTTTATAAACAGACAAATTAAATCTTAAGTCTGACTTACATTAAATTAAAAATAACCAGAGTTTTATAATTGTTTTTATTTACAATATTATATTAAATATTATTATTTGCTGTATTTTAAATCTCATTTGTTCAGGCGCATCGTACCGAATAATCAAAAAGCTGCTAAGTAGACACGTACCATCGGCAAAATATATTATTTTAGCTCGCATGCCGCATCTCCTTTCTAACAGGTCATCTTTATGCGGTCACGTAGCTGCAGGTTATACGTAACTTGCACAAACTGTCGAACTATAACAATATATGTAGAGTATTGTTTCCAATATTTTAATAATATGAACAATATGATGTTATGGGATGCATAAATTTAACATTTTTGCAGGTGGAGGGTTGTACCGATAAATATATAGTTGTTATTCTACGTATAAGACTCTTATTTTGGATAGGTATATATATTAATATCTGAAAAAAGGAATAGAAAAAATATTCGTGTAGAAACTAGAATTTCTCAATTTAATGTACTTCGGTAGTTTGTGTTATAATATTGTTTATTTTGTAAGGTTGTATATAACTTCTATATCTACCCACCTACTTACCCGAAATGTTAAACATGTGACGGCACGTAAGGCTGCAGGTAAAGGATTTCCTTTAAAATCACTTTAAATTTATTACCTCCGACATCATAAATAGCTGAAGTTTTTAATATATCTACAGACAATAGAATGTGTTCCATTTTTAATTATTGACGCTGTAGTAATAGTGAATCATGAACAACCGACTATTAAAGTAGGTACTTAATTTTAAGTTTTATCTTTTAATATTTAACGTGATGTGTTTCAATTATAATAACTTATAAATCATTGTTAATATACCAAGGTAATTTTATATGAAAAATTTATATCAGTACAACAAACAATGGGTTGCTATTAAAAAAAAAAAGAATAATGTATTGGTAGTACGAAAATTTTACAAAACGTTAACTACATGTTTTCATACTTACTGCACATATATTTATAGATTTAAGTAGTTAACTGAATTTATGAACTTGTTATATACATAGTGTGTATATACAATGAACGCAAATTAAATTAACGATGAGTGTATCGATAAACAGTTTATAGGGTTTAGTCATATTTTAAGGTTTATGATAGCAATAATTAATACTATACCTGCAATGGTAGATAAAATGATACTAAATAGTATTTAGTTAACCAAACTTAATCAAATAAACCGTAATTTTCATATTATATGATTTATTAATATTACAATCCATTATATAGTGTATTTGTTTAGCATATTTTAATATTTGTTATTCATTAGACAGTAAACTAAATTAATAGTAATACGTACGTAATGTTATAAAAATCACGAATATGTATTGTTATAATATAATTGTTATCATTGGATGAAATTACTGTTTTCTAATAATGTTTTACTCTAAAACAATGAAAACATATATTTCTTTGTTGTTGTATAAATATATGTTGCTGGAAATTAATTTTGGGAAAAAGTGTTTCATTTTATTCAATTATAAAATAACAATTTCAAGCACAACTATTCTAAAAATCAATAACTCGTTATAATTTTCAACAAGAATTAAGCACATAACATTTTAATTTTTTGTTTTCAAGTTTTATATATCTTTTTATACAATGTGATTGAACAGGTAAACAAATATGTACTTAATTAAATGGAAACTGCATACAATAGAAAACGGTAGGTACAATAATTAAACTCGAAGTTGCTTAAGACACCATCGCTGCAGAAACATTTAGTATGTAGCTGAACATTTTAAAATTAATTTGGAAGAATTGTCCAGCTTTACTATTTGAGATTAATAATAATAGTTAGTAAATGTATTAATTATATTTATTCCGCGGTTGTTCGAGTACTTACAGTAGAAGTTTACCTAAGGGACAAGGGAATTGAGTATTTTTTTTTAAGTATAATAAGGTTTTATTCGTCGAAATGTTCGTTACTAAAATGTTCACCGAACAAACGTTCGTATTTTGTAGAATTGTGGCTAACTCGTTGCTCGGTAGTTTTCAAATGATGTATTTTTTGTTAAAAGCGTACGAAAAGTTACACGGACGTCGCCGTTGACGCGTTGCGAGATTGAACGGGGCTTACGAGCGAAAGTCAACGTCGTATTATGTATAGTATGTGTAATATTACTACAAGTAAAAATGACGTTTATTCAAAACCTCACCGCTGTAATAATATTATTATATGCCTTTGTATTGCTCGTTTTTGTAAATCTTTTTTAGAGATTGGTGTGGTCGACAACGAACGATTTTGAATAATTAACATTTGTTTAATATTATAATCTGCTTGTAGAGAGATTTGTAAAATTGTATTATCTGTAGAGGAGCGATGACGAAGCCAAAGGGGAAAAGTCGATCGTGCATGGTGACAGCTGTCAAAAATGTATATTTAGGACTATGAGATCCGAGGTCTTTAGGTAATCGTGTAGGCACTTTTTTTACTCTCTTCGTAGTGAAAACGATCTTTTATCTTCGTATGATGTCCTAAATATTTTCAGATGTATTCTGAAAGCAATGTTTACTTTATTTGCAATATTTGCTTAAGTTACCACCATTTTTATATTTATTTACTTCGTTAACGTTTAATTGACTGTAAACATTTGAGTTTCTAGAAACTATTATTTACAAAATATGACGTGTGTATTGTAACGGTGTCCTATTGATTGGCTTAATCGTTCGCTTTTTTTTATTTCTTCCGTTAAATTGTTGAAATACAATATTACTTAAATATAATCATTAAAAATAATACATAATATTTTGTAGGCCTGGAACATTTCTGAAGTGCCGTTAATGAACAGTATCCTTCACAAGCTATTCATGTAGGATCAGATCTAGGGATTTTGACACCCGAGGATAATGATGAAATACGCCCTATTTCTAGTAACAACTTTTTTTCATACAATTTTAGAGAAAATAAACTATTTATACGTCCGTGATTTGCTATTTCATAGTCAACTCCTTTCTATAAAAAATAATGAATTTCGATTTTCTGTATATCATCAAAAGCGTTCAAATTGTTTAACATAAAAATTAAAAAAATGTTACGCTCAGGGTTAAATCCTAGGTTTCTCCCCCCTAGAACAGCCTTAAATACAAGTATTCATGTGAACTTATTCCATATTATTTTTCCACATTTTTACTTATTGTTTTAGTTAATAGATTGTAAATATTTTTATAAATAAAAAAAAAGGCCTAGAACTCAGTACGCGTTTACATTCCATATGTGAATACCTCGGTTAATTTTTATTACGGAATTATAGGTAATATCGACAAACTTATACATTTTAAAATTTAATTTATGATAAATTTCAAATAGAGCACCATTTTATTTATGATCCGTTTGGTATAAGTTGGACAAGATCGTGTAATGGGCGTATTTTGGTTGTGTCAACTAGCACCTACATAACGTGTACCGGATATAGTGTCGTTGCTTTGCGACGGGAAATTTTGAATATGTGAGGTACTTATCTTCGGGTTTGGTTTTCGCGTCACGCGTAATGTGCCTGTGTTCGAGTTGGTTGCGTGCTGTGCATCGTATACGATTATATATTATGTCCGTCGATATTATGGGCGTGATTGTTCGGATACGACGACGAGGACGACAACGACAATAATATATCGGGGAAAATAAAATAAAAAATGTATAAAGGAAAATCGATTTTTTTGCTTTTATTTTATTCATTTTTGTTTTTTGTACACAATGACCGTTCATGAATCGAATACCGTTCTCTTAGTGTTCTCCGACTGCGCAAATAATATATATGAATGACGGACGACGGACGATGCGCAGAAGTAGGAATCGAGACGCTGGAAAACCGTTAACGTCGCCGTGTATAGATATAATTCGAAAGTTGTAACTTGTTGTAGTTGTGCTTTTAATACTTCTAAGGGAAGGAAACTGTTGTTTTCGATTAGGATCGTGTTTTCAACACGTTATTTAATTCGCGTTTAAATCGACATTCGACTGTACACGATATTGCATCGTACGTTTAACGAATTCGACTATCTGTAATCTGTATATAATATTATAAACTACGTAGTCATAATGCTGTATAGTTGGACTTGATGTTTAACTATCTAATTTTTAAATACGATCATTCCTACGAAGTCGTCGAATGCATTTTGGGACGAATATAAAAACCGACCGTGTTTGAAAGCCCGTTTAAGACGTCTTGTCTAGTCTGGGGATGTACCTACGGCCGCAAAACCGAATCGTTTTTTGCATTATATCATACTATTATGGTAATCGCGATGTGCGTATATCGGTAAGTCCATGACGTCGTCGGATTGCGTCGTTCGACGGCCGCGAAGGGTGGTGGTCGTTCGTTGTACGTATATCATAGACTCGCCGACCCAAAA
>JACXSJ010000031.1:61820-119069 GCA_014851325.1 Pentalonia nigronervosa
GCACACGCACATATTCATGCTCACGCAACACGCACACGTATAACAATCGATGAGTTCCGGTGACGTCATGGACGCGTGTTTTCTTCTTCACCCCTTCCGCATGCTCAACCCCTACGAGCTCTCGCACTGCGCTACCGCTACCACCCCCTCGATGTACAGGTCGTGTCAGACGAGCGGCGGACGGTTATGACATCATATACACGGCAAGCCGTTTCGAAACTAATCCAAAATCTTTGGCTTCGGGGGCGGCCAATTGAATCTGACACCGTCCGCGCTAGTGAGCTTGTGTGTGTGTGTTCGTTGGAATCGGATTTTTCTCTATGGGTAGTCTGTGAGTGGCGGCGGCGGCACCTGTGGAAAGTTGATAATAATCACAGATTATTATCATCGTTGGTTCGGTTGGTTTTTTCCTTTCCGTGCTCTCTGACATCCGTTTAAACGTACGTGTATAATAATATATTATAATTTCCGCAACGACGACCAGTTGTATGAATATTATGTCTTATTGTAGAAAGCGCAAAATCCGCTTGTTCCGGTCACTACAATATGATGTACATCGGTGTATTAGTATTAGATCGTAGTAAAAGTAATTATTAGCAGCGGTAATGGTGGAGAGGGTTAAACGATTGTCGTGATGGACAAATATGATTTATATTTTAAACGACTTTATCGGTGAGCAGGACTTAACGCGCGAACTTCAATATTATTGTTTTCATTTGTAGTCTTTACTGTTTGTTTCTTTTTTTTATTCTTGATATTTCCGTTAAAGTCATTAGATAATAATATATTTTTCTGCTGGGAAAACGAGTAAAAAATGATACTTTTGTCCCGTTCTGAAACACAGTACCCTCGCCCGCTCTCTCAGATTACGTTTATGGCGGCGAACGAGAAAACAATGTTTATTCGGGACGTTGTGGAGACGCTGCCATAACGCCTTTTCTACATGTATCTAACGCTGTCGTTGGCCGCAGGACACGAAAAATACATATACAGGACAAACACGACAAGAGAAACGTATACGCTGTAATGACTACCCTGGGGGAAAAACATTGAAAGATAAAATTTCCAAAGGAAAATATACGTCCAGGGAAAGATGTAGGATCTAAAATAGAAAACATTTAACAAAAAAAGAATAAACACCCATTATTTGCAAACGAATTTATAAAAAAAAAAATTGTGCATACAATTTGATTATAAGTAACGCGCTTGGATCAATCGTTTTAATTATCACCAAAAAGTTTTTTTCCACCATACATGATAATTACTCGATGTCATTAATGTAGGTACGCTTTGAAATAATTCAATTTATTTGTTAATTAACACGAATGACTACAATTTGTTTAATTTTTACATCGTGTTTTATCCGTTTTATGTTTATCATTTTTCCATAAATAACTCATGTGTTTTATTACCTATAGTTTTAAGTTTATATATATAAATAATAATAATAGTAAAACATAATTCAAGTGGGTAGCATACGAAAGAAAATTATATAAAAATGCTATAACGATTTCAATTATAATTTATAAATACACGTTTGGTAATAAACTTAATTTTAGTTTCATTTAGATATAATTTGTATGAAACTACAAAATTATCCAAATATATTAAATTTTTATTTGTAGTTTATTTTTGATATCATTTTTATAGGTATACAATTGTTCGATATAACCTTTAAAATTAAATTTTTTAATTATGAACCACTTATCAAATTTTAATGCAGTACAAGATTTTTAAACTTATAGGTTTGTTTAAATATTAAAGTTAGATTGATATTGACTGTTTTAGATTTTGAGCGGAGCGATAAATATTTTAGTGTTACAATGGTGTGTGTGAGATTTTTTTTGTGTTCAAAGTAATTTTTTTTAGTAGAAAAAAGCTCTGCTCTTCAATTTTAAGGGAGTTTTCTGATAGAAAATTGGATCTTGTTTATACTTTGAGTGGTCAAAAGTTGAAAATTCTTAATACTTTTCAAAATAATCGGAAAAACAAAACAAAATCGATTTTGTTTTATTATTGTAATTCAAAAATGAATAACTGCAGAGACTTGACATTTTCTCAAAACTCATGAAGTTTTAAGATATAATACAATTTTCAAAATATATTTTTCATCTTTGGAAAATCGAAAATTTGACGAAAATCATCAAAGTTGTGAATTAATTTGTAGACATATAGGACTGTTTCTGTTCAGAATCGTTTTTTATCGTATACTATGATTATTGAATACAAATTTAACACATCCATTATAGTGACCTACTCAATGACGAGGTACACTTCAACACCTATTATACAGCGGTGGGACTTTTTTTTAATTAGGTTAATCAAAAATTGTATGATCTGTATTTTTTAAATTGCAGTTATATCTAAAATAAATATAACTACAGCTTATTCATACAATATTAATACCTATTTCGTTTTAGATTTTTAACAAGATAAACATATTATCTGTTATATAATTTGTAATTTGCTATCTAAGTACTTTCAACATAGGAAATGTAATCCATCATTCTTATGTATATGTACCTAATTTATTGGAGATTGATGTTAATGTAAGTTGATTGTATTTTGTGATTGTACATAAATTTCAAAGTCGTTATTTTTCCTCCGTGTATAACGAAAACCGCATATATTACAAATATTGAAAAAACTTCTCATGTGATTTCGTTCAGATTCATTTATTGAATGTGATGATTTATCACTATAAATATTAAAATGACAACATTCCTCTTTCATATCCTTCAAACGATCTCCTTCACTTAAAAAAATATCCTATTAAAAAAAGAACATACTTCAGTATTTTATTATTGGAAGGTGGAAGCCATTAAAATTACATTTTCGAGATGTTTGTTTAATTCACTTTAACACGAAACACTAATATATCATGACGTAATAAAATATGTTGACTGACAATACCATACAAGTATGATCAACGCGCTCGCCGTGGACCTGGTGTACCATTATTTTTGAAAATTGCCATATATCTATTTACTAAGAAACTCAAATGATTGAACATATTATACTTAATTGCTTTTATGATTGATGAACCGTTGATAATGGAGAAACATATTTTTTTTAGTTGGAGATAATATTGTTTGAAGAAAAATAGTAGAGTAATGAGAATTTAATTATGATGATTTATTGAAACCAAACATATTGTAAAACAGTGGATGATAAACAGAGTAGAGAGTAATTTTATGTAATAAATAAGGAAAAAACATTATTTACATTAAAAAAAAAAATACTTTTTTTTTATTGAAGAAATTAATGAAAATAAATTTATTATTGTATTTTATTAGGAACACTACGATGTTTGGGTCTAAGTATGTTATACTTTAATAATTATTAATTACTACACACAATAAATGCATATAAGATGCTGTACGATCAAATATGATTTAATTATTATTTACCATGATGTCCATTAGAGCTATTTGGTTATCGATTAAATATCAGATTAAACGTTTTGACAATACATTTTTATAATTAGTTTCGTTTTAATTTTAAAAAACCCGCCGGTGTTCTTACTTTTGATGCATTCGTATTATTATGATGTCCTGTTGACATTATGTTTTCATTGCTATACGTTCTTTGTTATTCGCTATTACATCGTTGGCCACTGCCTATTTTCGTGATTTTGATATTTATACGCCCGTGCACATACCTACACGATACACTGACTTGAACATTCTGCATTCAATATTCATTATTTTTATAGCATCGATGAAAACGCAAATAATCGTTCACGGAAAGATTCACGTATTATTTGAATTTTATTTTTTAAGACTTTATACAACTAAACGGAATTATATGTGTATAGTATAATAATAAAGTGTGTGCTATATTATTGTGTTTACTTATAAGTTAGGCAATAGTACAAACAGAAACGAAGTATTACAGCAATAATAATGTATGCCAGAGTTAACTGCGATGGGTTTGTTTGGAATTTTGTTACAGTTCGTGGACAATATTATATGTGTATAGTACCTTGTGAAACAACTCTTCCCCGTTTGTATAACGACAATTATGTTACTATTTTTACATGTATTTGTTTTACGGATACAATGTGTGTTGTTTTTAGAAATTCCGTATTTCGTCAAAGTTTGAACGTATTCGCTCGGCGATTCATTCGTGCGATGGTGTAGGGGTGTTCGTAGCCATAACGAGTTGTTTACCGTTAACGCTGCTTCCTCGCCATACTCGCGTTGTCGTCATCGTTGCTCGGCAAAATCGGTACAGAGCCCTATAAAGTTGAGTTTTTGAATTAAAGTTAAAAAATAAAAATATAAATATTACGAATTAGGCATTAAAACTAAACATAAATTATAAACATTTCAACAGATTTAACAGTTGTCACTTATCAATGATACTAAGTCATACAACTTTTCAGGTTAGGTAAATGAGCTTTTTTCATATTACATAATAATATGATGAATATAATTCCAATATTTTTTAAACTTCTTTTAATTACGATAGTGTAATATGTTATTGCATACAATAATTATAATTTATAGAACTTAATTTTATAGAAGTCTGAAAATTTTACTGTTTGAATGTTCGATTACTATTTTCTCGGACGTCACAACTTATTATTACACATTTAAGTACTCCGCAGTTGTTGGTAGAGTATAACTGTTATTATTATTACGCGTGTCGTGTTACATACAAATGAAACCCATTATTATATTTCTGAATAAGACACAGTTCCGAAATCGTTAACCGTTTTCTTTAAAATAATATTATAACATCCAAAAGAAAATACTAGGTACGTATAAAAACTCAATAAATGAAATGGGCTTATCACATTTTTAAAACGTGTGACGTCGTAATGCGAATGCTTACACAGGTGACAAGTCATATTTGGTCTTATGGCCTTCTTTGCCATTTAACATACGAGTCTAAGGTCTAAGTCTAAGGTCCAATCTTGAAAATATATTCTAAACATCTATAAATGTGAATTTAATAGGCAGGAAAATTGTATTTCTTATGAAATTATATTAATATAATATTATTAAGTAGTATTTTCATTTTGTTATATATATATATATATATATATATATATGTGTATATGTATATATATATATATATACAACACATGATAATACTATTATTTTAACATAATATTTTATGGTTAATGCATGTCAACGTGTTTGTATAGATGTGTACACATTTCCAGGGATAATGTTATTTGTTTTCAGAAGAAAAAAATTAAATTTCGTTTTAAAACTACTTTTAAATTTAAATAGAGTTGTGTATTATCATCATCTAAATATTAAGCTGCATATTACACTTTATAACATAGAAATAAAGAGAATTGTATAACATTAATGACATTGTTTTACAATTAGCTGATTTACTGTAATACAGTTACAAATTATTTTCAAACACGCATTTAACAAACTTAATATTTTGTTTAGTGATTTTTTCAATTGAATATTAAGATAATTGAAACAACTGATTTAAGCTTTCCCAATGTATAAAATAGTTTATTTATACGTGATGAAAATATTGCTTTTGTTATGAAATTTAGGAACATATTTTAGCATTTAAAATATTATTATAACGTACTTGTTTAGAATAATTAAAGTATAACGTATCTTAGATTAGCCGAATATTGCGAAATTGCATAAAAACGGTTGACTAAAATTTACATTCACAGTAATAATAATACGTTAATTAATTTACATTAGGTAATTTATCATGTAACTAGTTTATGTGTACAATAGAATGTTATGTATTATAGTACGATTATGTGGGTACCTACTCTCACGATAAATATTGTTCAAAGCTTTTCTCTCCTGTCCTATTATTTTATGGTGACATTAATGTTTTCTTTTTGTTTATTATTACACTTTTTTTTCATCGATGTTTCAAAACAGACGCCATTCAGAATTTATTTTAATAATACTAAGGTTAGGTAAAGTAAGCTTTTCTAGAACTAAGAGACAACAACAAAATCAATAATTACTTTAAATCATATAATAACTATGTGTGATTTTCGCATGCTACTAAATAAAATATTATTGATCACGGATCAACGATGCAAGTTAAATAACTCTATGTCTGATTATTTTGTTGTACATTTCTCCCGTACATGTAAAAATGCATAATATATATACATACATATATTTAAAATTATTCTCTATTATGTTCCTATAAAACACGCATAGTTATTTGCTTTCAATATTCTTATAATATTATACTATAACATTTTTCATGGAAAATAGATATTATAATATAGCAGTTATTATTATCGGCACTTGAGTATAGTTTAATACCGAACGATAATTTATTACACGATTATTATAACTCTTTATGTTAGTAACTCACTTGTGATCTTATAAAATAGCAACTCCTTTTGATGCAAATGCTATATGTTGTTTGTGATTATTTATATATATATATAAATGCATATTTGTATCGCTGGGTTTTTGTTTGGCATTATTTTATAGACACGAGAAACATAGTGTTGAAATTGAATTTATAGAATTTGTCCAATACGGCGTTTTTTGTAGGCAATTGTGGTACACACGTGTTCAGATTAAGTTTTATATATTTTGTGTTCTAAGGGCAGAATGCCAATATAGTAGTAGTTAGTAGTATTTGTGGTACTACCGATTTTAACTTGTTGAAGAACTTAATGATTACTGAAGTTCATAGTTTACACGTTTAGGTACAAACGAATGTTGCATATTTAACTAATGTTATTTTGTCGGTTTTTATTATATTCTGCATTTACGACAAAACATAATATGATTTATAAAAATATAACATTGTTCAAGAAAAAACTTATATATATATATATATATATATATATGTTTATAATTGATTGTTAAAAAATAAGTCGAGGCACAGAAGTCAAATATGTAAGCAGTTCAAATGTAGTGAACGATATCGAAGAAGATGATGGCTTCGGCTTAATTTCGTGTTTATTAGCAAGAAGTATGAGCTAAGATGAAGGATAAAATAGGATAAATATTTTGGAAGAGAGAAAGCTAGATCTGATCTGGTGTGTAGGGACTTTGATATTGTTTATTTAAAGAAAATATAGTAGGTATATACATTTGCTTAATAACTCTATACAATTCTATTTGTTAATATTATAAGTTATTCAAACGTTCAGTTGCTTTTATTGTTTATAATAGTATTAATGAACTTAAAGCAACTTAATTAAATTATTTTAAATCTATTATACCTATCTAGTATTGTATGCTAATTTATTCATTATTTTACCCCACGTTTAACAAGGGTAAATAATAATAATTATGAATGTGACCATTGTACTGTTTTGGGTTTTTGGATGCTATCCAATAATGAATCATTGAATAATTCGTTTGTTATACTATAGTGGATTATGTTTTTATGATCGTTGTACGACTAAAAATGTCCTTGGCAACAAAATTACGTCTTTGTAATATCACAATGACTAAAATCATTCACAAATATTTAATTAAATGTACGATTTTATATTTGTTGTTGAATACTAAACATATTTAATAACGTTATTGTAAAATTAATTTAAATGTAATTATTCAAATGTTATTAATATTTTTAATTTCTAAATATGAATATAATCATAAAAATATGTTTTCTTATTATTATTGTAAATATTTAATATTCCAGTGAATAAAAACGTTTTAATCTTAAAATTAAAAAAAAAAATCATAAAGTTAAATAATATACAATCAAGAAACATCTTCAATCTAGATCTAGCTGATTTAAAACTATAGTAAATCGATTTTTTAAAAATTTTTTTAAATTGAAATTGTTATTAGGAGTGTAATAATTTCTTATATAATTGTAAATTCAACCATTTATAGACACATTGAATTATTGACGACTTTCATTTGCAAATGTCAATGATGACATACCATAATAAAATATGGTTTAAAGGTTAGTTTAGATGGGTAGTCGCCAAAATATTATTAATTGATTGTTTAAGTTGAATGACTTTATCACTATGGAATTTATTATATGTTTAACATTTGGTCTGAATAATTGTAAAAACTTTTTGAATTAAAAATACTTGTATATTGTATTGTTGTAGTACTATCTTAAATTGTACATGATTGTTTCAGAAATGTCCAGAAGGAGTCGTCCACGAAGAATTGTTTAAAGATATCTACTCTAAGTTTTTTCCACATGGAAGTATGTATAATAAAATAAAATAATTTTATTACTGGAGCATTTTGGTTTCCAATTACATTTTAAAAGTTATATTTATATAGTATATTATATATTTTAAAAATATTTATAATAATTAATTGTCTTTAATATTTGAAAGTTTATCGTAGGCTTATTCAAATCATATAAATATATATATTATATAATATTTATTTATAGATTCGAATTTATATGCTCATTTTGTGTTCAAAGCATTTGATGTCAAGAGCAATGGCGCAATTAGTTTTAAAGTAAGTTTGTGTTGTACTATATATGATAAATTAACATTGGACGCAAATAATATTGCGTGCAGAATAAGCCCATTATTAGAATATTAAAAGAAGTCATAAAAGTGTTTTTTATCCATTTTGTGTAAGCTATTTTAAACCTTCTATAGTCTAAATTAAATTTATGTATATATTATGAATTTTATTATGTATACACATATTTATTTATATCACATTTTTATTTTATATACGTTGTCTACACTCAACATATTATTACAAGTCGTACGGACATTAATATCTAAGCTCGTTTGAAATATTCTTTATTGTCATAATATTATGCCATTCTTAACATTATTATAATACATAATTAAACAAACCTATTGCATTGTGTACTTGTACGTATATTGCAAGGTACATTAGAATTGTGCAATAAATAAACACATACATATATATATATATATATATATATTATGTAATTTTAGTGTAGACGAGTTTAATAAAAATTTGGTAAATAATGTATCGAAAATAAATAAATTTTTTTCAGAATATTTGAAGTATATATTATTTTAGAAGTATAATTTGAATAAATGAATTTTAAAGTTTTCAAAATGCATTAAGATAGTAAAAATATAGGTTTATGCAGTATACACAGTTTTTTTTTTACAAAGAATTAATCAATATCCTTTAAATAGCAAAACTAAAGTGAATTTATTCCTATCAATAAATGATTATATTTTAAATTTAAAATAGTTTAGCTTCCAAAATAATTGTAATACAATTTTCATATGATTTAGTTTGATATAAAGTTTTAAGAGTTATTAGATACAATTTTTTCGTATAAATATTATGATTAGTAGGCATGTATAATTCGTCAATGCTCTTGGTTATATGTTTATTATTGAATATGTATTTTTAATTCTTATAAAATTAGACTGTGTGGTTTGAACGAATGCATTAGAATAATTAAAATTTTAAGTCTAAATGCATTATTAAGAATGAAATCTACTTTCATTATTGAAATGTTTATAGTGTGTTTGTATAAATTCTTTGATTTACCATTATTACAAAATGCACGATAAAAACACTTTGTTCTAAAAATACAGTAGATAAAAACTTTTTTTGTTATTAAACAAATCCTTGAAAATACTCCAATATTACAGTCTAATATAATTTAATTTCTGTAATATTTTCCAGAGTTATAACGAATTATTTCATTTGGGTATCGTAAATCTTCGAAATATATACTTTGAACATTACTAACCAGCTGTCAACGATATAATATTTAGAACATTTACTAAGTATAATTATATAAATCAATTTTATGCGGTAAATTTGTTCAATACCATTTCATTTGTATAGAGTGTTTATTTATTACAATTTATAACACAAGCGAAAATAATTCAAATGCATGCATCGTATGGGATTTATCGAAGTATAAATATAATAAATCGACGTTCTTTTGACGGTGGCATAAGATGTGCAAACGTCGGTTTGTTTGATATTTTTTACTTTAGTATTTCATTGTATTTTGAATGTTTCAAGATGCCATTCATTTTCTCGCGTTAAACAATTCCAATATTATAGCTGTTGGGAGTTTAGCCTCTCTTCGGATTTCCCTTTCCCAGTGTTCTAAAGCGTTAAAACTATCGATCGCGAGTAAGATGATGAGCTCTCAAATTTTCGGTGTGAAACTTTACAGATACCGGCTGTATAATGTAAGCTTACTTTTGTTTTGAATAAAATAACCCAAATTGAAATGTAAAATATGCGATTGCATGAGACGCGCAGCTGACCGTCGTTATTGTTTCGTCCAAACGCCAATTTAGGTACCTATAATGTACATCGCTCATTATTCTATTAATTACATTAACTATGCAGGACATGCTGATGACTCTATCCACTTTGCTTCGCGGGTCAATTTATGAGAAACTCAGGTGGACATTTAAGCTGTATGATCTAAACGGCGACGGATGCATAACGAGGTCGGAGCTCAGTCAAATCGTGTTAGCCATCCACGAGCTGATGGGCAAAAGACCACAAGTACGTATAATATTTCAACTCGTGTTTATATTGCACATGTATACATAATATATGTGTGAGTGTGTGTGTGCGCATATGCGTATGTAAGCAAGCGAACTGTATATTTGCGTTATCATAATGAATGTCTTACAGTTTCCCGAATAACTATGTATGGAAACTTTGTACCGAGTGCCAACTAATATGCATTGCGATCTGAGTGACATATATGTATATCTACGAGAGCTGTTGTTAGTTAAGCGATGGGTATTTGAGAGATAATATTATTCAAAATGTGTTCGAGAACAAATGTTGAAAAATGATGTGGAATTTATTGTGAGTTTGAAAAGACGGAACTAGTTTCAAAGATTTATAATTTAATTCAAACATTGTATAATGGAGGTGTTTGAAGTTTGTCAAACTTATTAATAACTCCTCCATAAGAATTTAATTTAATACTATTTATATATATTTTTCCTTAAATAAATTTAATAAATTGAGTATAAATAAAATACTCCTCTTTTATATTGTTAACTCAAATTGATTGATTAGTGCAAACAGTAAACATTTGTTTTAATTAAAGCGTTTTTAATTGTGTATTAAAAATATTACATTAAACGTAATAATATATTATGTATTTATTATTAATAAAGAAATATATTTTGAAATAATAAAAAAGTTTCACTTTATGTAAACAAAAAGAAAAGTAAAATTCTAAAATTATTATTTATTTTAGTTTAGATACAGTTATAGTGATTTTTTTTTTAACATATAATAAATGCTTGACATTTAAGCAACAGTAATAGAATATTTGAACCAACATTTTTCCTGTGTATTGTTCAATTGATAAAAAGTTAAATATTGTATTTTAAAATATAATTATATGTAGTTTTTACATCTAAATACTTAAACTTTGCAATAATTTTTGGAAGTTAATTTCAATACATTTTGTTGTTGATAAAATATCAGATTACTTCAGCTGCAAAACTTATTTAATAGTTTTTTTTACATATAACATAATAAGATAAGATTAAAATAAGATGTATAGATGTTATGAACATTTTAAATCTACAACAGATCACATAGATTAGTTTTTTGAAAAATTTACATTATAGACAGTTAGACATTTTATTAAAATTCATTAATTTGAGTTTAAAATTTAAAAATATTATTATATATTAGTTGAATACTTAAGTTTTTAAATATGATATTGTAATATGATGTAAAATATAAAGACTTTTTACAATGTTGTTACATTTAAATAAATACCTAGAAAAATGGTATGAAAACATTTAAATTAAAACTTAAATGAAAAATTGTAATACATAAATCATAGAATATATGAATTTTAAAAAGGTGGAATTATAATGCTGCAAGATTTATTTCACTTAATGTAATAATGTGTAATGAGTATTATAAATTATAGTTTACTTATAAATATGAAGATTAAATTATTCCAGATTAAATATATTAAATTGAATTGATTATTTCTTAATTAGTTATTAGTTAATAGGTGCAGAAAACTTAATAATAGTTTAATGTATGATGTATTTTGATTAAAATAAAGTTAGAATTGGAGTTTTATTTAATATATTTTAACTATTACCATATTACATCACTATGACATAAGAAAAAGGTAGTATTATTTTATACGGCAATTATTTTGGTTTACACATTTATACCATTAAAATAAAGAATGAAAAAAAAATAATAATTCATCAAAACTATTCAAGATAAACATTTACGAGTATCTAATAAATCATTACCAAAACGCAATGTAAAAAGATTCTATTAGAATTTGCTTGAAAATATGACATATTGATTTATAGTATATTGTGCATAATACAAGTTTTAACTTCAAATCAATAATTATAAGATATTTTTTTATAAAATAAACTTTGTATTAAATTTCTCATTACTTTAAAGATAAAATATCTATAAGGTAAATATAAACTATGCATGCAACGTGGTTTATTCATAATTTAGTTTTGTTTTAAATTTGTTGAGTGGTTTAATAAAGTTTGATAGGATTTTCTTAGTCTCAAACTCATTAAGAAAAATATTATTTTTTTATTCGAAAAAGATTTCGACTGTTATTACCTTTTAGGTGTGGATACTTTATTTATATTAAAACTACCTATCTGATTTTTAACTTTTTTAATTTCTTTAAGTCGTATTTATTTTAAATCATAATTTTATTAGATTATCAAACTAATTTTTTTCTGCATAAACCGCTTATAATAATATTTCAGATTTTTTTTTTAATTTAAATAAATGCGTGGCAACAGTATGAATAAGAATTAAGATCTGGAAGTTTGTGTGTTTGCATGTTTTTTACTGAATGGAACAAAAGTTATTAGATCAGCTACAAATTTGATTAAAGCCTATATAAATTTAAATACAAAATTTTATTTTGCATATTTTGAGGTTTTTTTTTATTTTT
This sequence comes from Pentalonia nigronervosa, assembly GCA_014851325.1. Lineage (NCBI taxonomy): Eukaryota > Metazoa > Arthropoda > Insecta > Hemiptera > Aphididae > Pentalonia > Pentalonia nigronervosa. The sequence continues at coordinate 74,667 of JACXSJ010000031.1, forward strand.
ATGCATGTTTTTCAATTTTTTTATTGTTGTTTACTGTATATTATAGTAGGTATATAAATATATAATATATTATGATGCGATCGTAAAATTAATTTACTTTAAAGGTATTTCGATGAAAAAATGTTTAAATAGAAATAGAAAATAATCAGATAATAAGCAAAATATAAGATTTATATATTATTATATAGTTGTGTCTGATGGTGGTTCAATAATCGGATAATGAATAAATAGATTCATATATTTAAATTTTTTAATATATTTTAAATGTGCACCGATTTTGTTAGTTGATGTAGAGCATAATTGTCGATGTTATATGTTGAACTAAATAAAAATAAAAATTGTACTATTAAAAGATTAGATTTTATTTATTGTCATTGCATATTGAACATTTTAATATATTATTTAATTATTGTATTTTATTTTTCATAGGGTCGCGGTAGTACTAAATCCAAAGATCATACAGATATGGTTTTCCAAAAACTTGATATTAATCAAGATGGCGTGATTACGTTTGAAGAATTCATCGAATCATGTTTAAAGGTAATACCCATCTTATTACATGTTTTTAAATTATATTTATTATTTTTTACTTGCAAACAATACACAATTTATGATTTATATTTTACTATTGGTTGAATGTCAACAGGACGAGGCGATTACGAAATCATTACAAGTCTTCGACTCCAGGTGCCTATGATTATCGCTATCCTCCACCGACTCAATGGAAGTATCACTTCTATCATTTGATCAGTCTGCTGGTCAATCGGGGGAGGAGCAATACAGCCAATTACGGCAAGCAGACAACGAGTCTTCCCAAAACAATGTTTTCTTTGATTTCTAATGTACATAATAATATAATATTATTATATTGGCCGTTTTGGTTAATATTCGGCAATGCTCTTTCCGAATGTATTTGGCCGTTACACTTCCATAATATTGATGTGTGATTTTCGGTTCATTTTTGTTTTATTAAAATTGGCTTCTATTTGGCGCCATTATTGTTCGGTCCGTCCTATATATTGTTACCGTGTTAAACGTAGGCACATTATACTACATACCAAACATTCATGTCTCGATCTTTGTAGATTTATTGTAATTATTGTTTACTGTTAGTGACTATCAACAATCGGTGGTCTGTTTTCGTTATCACTTACTAAGTAACTCAAAAACATAGAGAACCCTAGTATTATTATTTGGCCAAGGAATAAACATTATTATTAACTTGAACAAAAATAAAAATCTAATAGACATATATATTTAAAAATTACGTTGAGAGTAGCATTAAATGATTCTGTGGAATTATTATTGAGTGATTACTATATTACTGTATACCTATTCATATACCCTTTCTTATGGATATGTCTGTAGTTTGTATAATAATAATTAATAAGTTTGTTACACACATTTAAATATTGCTCACATATTATATATACGTATAATACACGGGATGATCAGAAATTTCTGAATAAAAAATAACAAGATCTCATGAGATTCGTATAAAAATGTACATAACTTTTTAAAAACAAATTTCTCATCAGCTCGTCAATATATTTATGTATACATATCGTGTATATGTGAGTGAGTGTGTGTGAGTGAGTGTGTGTGTGTAAACTTAGTTCATGGTTTTTGTTCCTGAAGCGATATTATTTCAATTTGAAAATCTTGTTCATTACGTATATATAGAAAATTAACTTGTATTATAATCAAGCAAACATTTTTATATCTATTAAGCTTGTAAATATTCAGTTCTTACTTTTTATGGCTATATATTCGCACCTCGATATATTTTAGTTTAAACTTTAAAGTTTATGTCGTGAACATAAATTTTATAATATGTATGTAGGTAATAAAAATTACAGTTTTTATATTACTAATAGTATATTTGCAAGTCGATTAGACTTTTTTTTTAAATTTTTTGTTTCTTGGATAATTAATCAATCAAATTTAATAAGCGCATTCATATATAGTCTATATAGATTACTTTGTAAATGTATATTATATTTATACATAAAATCTACGCTTAAAGTAATTATAGGTACTATAATAGATTTGGTCTAGATAAAATAGCATATAATGCACGTTGTTAATGAGCAAAAATGTTTTGTTAGCGTATATAATTGAGTAAACACGTGGTAAAAATAATAATATTTATTAAATATTATTTTTTATTTTTTTTTTATTTACACTTAATTATTGTTACAAAATAAATAACAAGTATAATATTGTAAAGTGTAAATCATTTTTTAAAAAAATGTTGTTATTTTTTTTTTTGAATTCGATTATTTGAGTTTTATCAAACGTTAATTTATAAATCTGTTTTGTTAGATATGTGTAATAAACAATTGTATTGGGTCTATAAACAATTGGATGTTTAATTTAATATGTTCTTCCAAATATTATAAAAGAAATTATTTTTATTTTATCTATATATCTTTAAAAATGATTAATTATAAAGTCATAAATTATGATGGACGTTTGAACGATCGTCGCCTATTACTGCACAAATGATCGAAAACATAGATACATAGAACATTGATATTACCGATCGATAACCCATTACCACACAGCCCAAATACAACATTTATCAAATTTTTAAATATTAACAAATTGTAATTATAGATAATCAGTCCAGATAACAGGATCAGTTATTTATAGAGTAATTATGATCGACTTAATTACAATTTTTATAATATGATATAACTTATATTATATGTTTTATGTAAACGATTGAAAGCCATCTATTATACAAAGTAATCAATTTAAGTTTAACAAATAAGTATTAAAAATAACTAAAAATAAAATAAACGTACAATGATATCAAACTATATAAAAAAATAAAAATATTTTCAAAAAATTTAAAATGTTTAAAATAATAGTGAAAACACTTAAATAGATCACCTTGTATTGTAGATGACTTTCAATCGTTCACCTGAAAAATAAAATATATGTTTAATATAAATTTAAATTTAGCACTATTTATTTGGTTTTAATTTTTTTTTATATGTATATTATCATTAATCAATTATAATTTGAAAAAAAAATCTGAACGAAATAATTTCAATTAATTAATTTATATCTGTTGTAAATTAAATTTAGACAAGCAACGAAATTTGATACATTTGTGCGATAATGAGCTTCATTTTATTGGGTCGTGTTATGCGGTAATGAAAAGAGCAGATATAAATAATCCAAATTTACATGAATTACATAATATTATACAGATCACTTACTGTAAATATTTCGTGATATGAATTGCATTCGAAATATTTTGGTGCCTAAATTGCATAAAAATAAATTATATTGCATTACTTAAAGTAAATAATTTACAATAAAAAAAAGGTTTCGTATTTAAAAAATATAACAGAAATGTACTAGATTGCCTGTATTCAAATTAAATTATTTTAAACTGACTTTAAACGTACAACCACCCAAAATACGAAAAGAATAAATGTACCTAATACTAAATGAGTTGTATTTCAATCAATAATAATATGAGTGCCCGACTAATTAACTTATAAATACGTCGAAAAATATTAAAATATACACAAATATACATGCACTTATAATTACCACTAAACGCCTATTATTATTATTGTTATTTTTTATCGTAATAATATTTTATTATTATTGTCACCGTTGTCATCATTGAGTTCTTCGAAGGTCACGGTCCGGTGATATTTATCTATAAGCTTAAACAATTAATATTACTGTTTTTCAACTATCCATATTTGTTAATCGTCAAACCCGTGTACCTTTTATATATATTTTTATAACTTGTTAGAGTCCGTTTGCGTCTACGCAGTTGTGCGCTTGTACATCTATGTTAATTATTATTTATTACTTACTGCATTGCAATATTATAATTATGTTTATTCATTTGTATTTTGTCTTGCACGTTTAGTGTGGTTCACCATAAATTATTGAATTGTATAGTATTATAATATTTTTACCGATTGTATTCACTTGCAAAACTTATTTACGCACAACTGAGATTTTCCGTTGTAATTAGCATCCTTAATCATAGTATAGTGTGTGTCACGTTTTCTATGACTTTTAATTACGAAATTGGGTGCTTTAAACATTCTGTAAACATAGACGCCGTGTGAGGTATGGAATTCGAGGTGCAAAATATATATGATTTTAATGAAACAGTTTTGTCTTGGACAACTTTCCTTGGTTCAATGTGATACAGACCTTTTAAAAGGGTTCACAACTGAGGTAGATATATTATTTAAAACCAATAAACCTTTTTGTAAATATCTGGACTACGCTTATGCCTATAAATGGTTTGATACTAAAACGTAATTCGTTTTTGACGAAAATTAATTTTTTAAATTGTATAAGGCATAATCTGTGCCCTGTTTATGCGATCATGTTTAAACAATATGAAATATTTAGTTAACGAAAGGATGTGTAGGTAATAATATGTCCAGTGCATCTCAGATGAAGTAAACTAAACAACTATATACATTAAATAGTAAATTAAAATAAACTTTTGAGTTTTTTAATTTTTTTAGTTATAGCAGGGGTAGAATATTAAGAAAAAATCTAATATTTAAAATAAGTGTTTAGCATAATATGTGAAATTATAATACGCGATATGACTTGTCTACATGATACAAATCAGCTATCCATATGGCGACACTTTATAATTTGATTAGACGGTCTAGAATCTAGATTTAATTTTTTTCTCGAATGACGGGTTAAATATTAACTAAATATTAGTCACGGTTGAAATCACGATACGCTTTCTATTAAGTCTTCTACGAAGATTCTTTGAATAGTATCATATTCAAGAGCGGATATTATAGTACATTTCAATGGTTCAATAGTATAGGTTTTTAGCTATTTTTTCTACAGTTTTTGTTTTTAGATCTGATTGAAAGGTATTGATTAAATTTAATAACACAGTTAGTAGAAGTGTATATATGTATGTACATAAATTGTATGACTTAGTTAATGGTTTGAATGATTAAAGTCGATGTCCATCGCTCTTTTTTTTTTAGGTAAATTACTTAAAGTTTTAAATATTTTATATTTATTTAAAAAATGTGATTAATTGATTTTTGTATTAAAATGCGCTTATAAACACATCACGTGTTCATTTAATATTTCGTACACAATCAAGGAATTTATGATTTGAATGTATGCGTGATACTGCATTTTAATATCTGCTAAAATTACATGTTTTTTTTTGTTATTTAAGATTACAGTTAATCAATCATCTTAAACCAATCAGATATAAAATGAATTATACCTTATTTATTTATCAGTGCGCGATGTAAAATAAAATTTCCGTATTTTAATCGACACACGATATCATTGTATCGTCAAGGTTGTGATAATAGTCACTTAATTAAAATAATATTAAATATTAGATACGTAGGTTATATTGCTACAACTTAACAAGGATATTACCAACATTATAATTTGAAGTATAGTAAAACATTTTTATTAAGAAAATATTAATCCCATTCCCAAAATGTATGCATTGATCAAATGTTATATGCTTAATTATTGTTTTAAGCTAAAGGGTTTGAATCAAAATAAAACATTTTAAAATCTTTAAATAATTAATATTGGTTACACAAACAGTAATTTTTGATTAAAATTTTTTCGGTTCAACAATCGCATAATATGTCGCGTGAATAAAATTTTCTGTAAATTATATGACAATGTCAAAGTTTATTCTTATTATTGTTACTCGCAATTGAACTACAACTATTTCCCACGGTAGTTTTATTTCTTTTCATCTCAACAAAAATTAACATAAATACTTCTTAGAACTTAATGATTAATGTGAGAAACAGAAGCTCCATATTTTTAAAATTCGAAAATCTTTTAGTTTAAAATTTAAAAATATTTTTTTACCCTTATTTCGTAGAAATGTTATTGTAGACCATAATATGACCAACCATCTAAAACAATGCTGCAACAGTAGCTATCATATAGGAGAAATGTCTCAGGGGTTCGGCTCACCGAGTTGTTATAGAAAACCAAAAATTTTAAACTATAGGTCGTTGTTGTCGCGAGAGGCTGTTAGTATAATAATAATGTATTATTGGGCAAAGCGAAGCGTAGGTCCTTCTATCCCCCAGTTTGTGCAATTTATTATTGCTATTTTCTTCTAAACTACTGGATCAATTGTCATGAAACTTAAAATATATATCCATGATTATCTGAAGGATGCATAGATTCAGTTTGGCATTTTTAAATGCTGTCATTAATTAATTATGATTAATTACTTATTTACACATTTTATGAGCATGTATTGGGGATTTTCTAAGCATGTACGTGTGTGTGTGTTCATTTTATGCTCTCGCGTTCAACGGAGTATCTCCATGACAAAGCGCGCACGACCTGGTGGTCATTTTTAGCAACAGTATAGTGAGTAAAATACGATAAATATAAATAGTTACGAGTATTATAAAATAATTGAGTTTCTAAAGAATTCGCTAATGGATCAGTTGGAACAGTAATTGATATAATTGACGATGCAAGTATAGAAGGAAATTATTATGAAAATACACCACTATGTGTATTAGTGGCTCTTCCTAAATATACTGGACTTTATGGAGAATCTATTCTCACTGTACCAATAACATAGTTTTTAAAAACAAAAATGGTATTTCTTGCTCTCGAAAATAGTTTCCTTTGATTCTAGCTTATGCTGTTAGCATTCATCGATCACAGGGGATAACAATGGAAAAAGCTATTGTTGATATTAGTGATGCAGAGTTTCAAATTGGCTTAACGTATGTTGTGCACTCTCACGTGTGAAAACATTAAATGGATTATTGTTAAAAGTTTTTCAATTATGACCGAATTTTGAAAATTAACAATAGTAAAGCTACGACAGTAAATAATATAATTATTGTAATATTATACTGTATTGTGAATTATCGCGATAGTATAAAATATATATATTTAACGATATATATATATATATTTTTTTTATTATCACAATAATTCACAATACAGCATAATATTACTATAGCATAATTTATGATTGATTCATCACAGAATTTTCATAGACGAGAAAAATGTATTTTGGTTTCTAGATTAAGATAAAACATAAAATTTAATACAAAAAGGTATTTCCATGTTTTGCTATATCAATTTTCTTGATATAAATTCCACAAGCATTGCAACTCATCCCGGCGTCCTGTCATAGCTTTACTGTTGTTAATTTTCAATAATCAGTCATAATTAAAAGATAGCTTTAACAATAATCCATTTAATGTTTTCGCACGCAAGAGCACAATATACGTTAAACCAATTTGAAACTCGGAATCACTAATATCAAAAATAGTTTTTTTCCAATGTTATCTTCTGAAATGAACATAATATCCAGTGGTCGGAACGCTATTAGTTTTCTTAAGAATGCTAACGCTACAGTTAGTCCCTCAAAAAAAGTGGTTTGCTATCACTACTTTTTTTTATTTATAGTGCACTACTTCATACAATATTGTTTAAATGTAGCGTGTTACTTTTTGCTACATTTTTTTTAAATGTTTTTCCTTATTGAAAATTGGTAGTTTATAGTTTTCACTGATTTTGGATTTAGTGACTGGATGGGATTTGATTACGCAAGTTCATCGTTGATTGGACCTGAAAATTCACTAAATACATTCATTATTATCATAAAATAATTATAATATTTTTATTATCAACAAAAAGGTTGTAGATAACGACAAAATAATGATAATTTTTGCTACGCTAACCATAAATTTCTAACGCGCTATAGAATTTCGCTCCATTAGGTGCATTGTAGGAACGCTTCGATAATCGTTACAAATAAAGTAGCGATTTACTATGGCATAGCTATAAGAAGCGTTCTGTTCCCGACCACTGATAATATCTGATACTATAAAATATGTAATAACAGAAAAGTTTGTGTGACAACGACGGTTGTGAATATTTGTGTTCGTAATATAACTACAATTAATGTTATCTATTTATAATTGATAACTAGTAGGTAAATATAATTGTAGTGAGTGGAGGTCGACGATAATAAATTTTAAATTTTATTATAATTGATAGAAAAAAATGAACGGTTTAAAAATTTGTTTTTAGTTTAAATTATTTTCAGTGTAATAAAGCTATCAAAAAAGTATTTTAAAATTAACAAATTTTTAATTAGTTGGAAATTATATATAAAATATATATTATCATACCAGGAAATTCTATAAATGGTCATATTATCTCTTGTATTGATTATACTTCTTAACGTTCATTATCTACATTAACGTTTTATACTTGGCCACTTAGCTACCTATCATAGATAATAAAGAAATGGATAGGCCGTTATAGTCATATAAATATAATATATATATATAGTCATATTATATCTGTAGCGTTCCAAGTTATAATAGTTTGAGGCCAGGTTTTATTACGTGATATTGTGATAAGAAATCCTTAATTGCCCCTCTTTAAACTACTCGTATATTGTTCTATGCATGCTTAAGCTTCCTCTCCGAAACTGAAATGTATTTAACATATTCGTGGCCTATCATTTTTAATGTAGATTTTTTAATGATCACCTTCATGAGAAGTGAAGCTTTGAATATTTATTAATTAAATTTTGTTATTATTGCTATCAAATAAAAAATTTAAAAACAATGAATAACATTTATAACATTTTTTTTAAAAAATTATTATCAACCTTGTAATTCAAAATATGACGTTTAATTCATAACTCATTATGATTGAATCAATTCTTTAATAGTTTAATGTTAATTATTAAAGGTAGAGTTATAATAACACGAGAAGGTTAGGTTACAAAACAATTTTTGCTCTTTATATATAAAACTGTAGTCTCGACGGCCACCACCATCGTACGTTATTCTTTATGATTGGTCAGTGGAAAGTATCATGGGAACTCGCAGATTCACAGCTACGTCGTGTGTCATGTTCACAGACTTTATACTTAGTATAGATATAGTATATTATACTTATTATATAGTATGGTTTTTAAGAGGATTTTGTAAATTAACAATTTGATCTCGAGGTATTAGATTCTGAATGAAGCGAAGAATGTATTGATTTTATAATGTCGTGTGTATTTTTTTTGTGTTACATTTTCGGATAATAAAAGTGCTCCAATTTTTTTTTATCAGCATCTTTTCTGATAGGAAAGTAAATCTAGTTTGGTACTTTGGGGAAGGAGAGAGATTAAAAATAAAAATTCTCAATAGTTTTAAAACGTGTTGGGAAAAAAAAAAAAAAATTAAGGAAAACGGGAATTTTTTTGCAAAGCAAATTTTTGATAAAATCAATTTTTATTTCTGGTGTAACAAAACAGATGACATATGAAAATTTCACCCAAAATTTTTATAAGAATCTTCCATAAACTATAAACGTTTCAATATATTTTGACTTTTTTTAAGGTATTTATAGGTACAAGGTCTGTTTAAAAAGTACCAGGATTTTATTTTTAATATTTACAAAAATGAAGTTACATATTATTTAAAGATATCGCATTCAAAATACTATCCTCCAGACGATATGCAGTGGTTCCAGCGATCTTGCCATTTTTTGAAAGTCCTTTGGAACTGTTCTAAAGTTATAGCTTTGAGTTCTGTTGCCGTATTCGCTTTAATTTCCTCTACATCTTGAAACCATTGACCTTCAATATCAAAAAAAAAAAAAAAAAACAATCAGCATTGTCTTGATTTGGCGAGCTTTTTTTGGTCGAGGGGAAAATTTTGTTTTCCACTGAGATGACTGTAACTTTGTTTCCGGATCGTACCTATAAACCCATGTTTCGTCCCCTGTGATGATGTTTTTTATGAAATTAATATCAGCAGATCGATTTTTAAGGTCTTAAGTCTTGACAAATCGTTAAACGATTTTCTTTTTGTTTCAATGTCAACAACTGCAAAACGAATTTGGCAGCTACCCTTCTCATCTGTAAATTTTCTGTTAAAATTTCATGACAAAATCCAATTGAGATTCCTGCCTCATTTGCTAACTCACGAACAGTTAATCTGCGGTCATTTCGCAATTTTTCGTAAATGTTCGTCACAACATCATCGTTTCTGGATGTCGACGGTCTTCCAGGACGTGGATCATCTTTAGTTGACTGTCGACCATCCTTGAAACGTTTAAACCACTCGAAAGTAACGTAACGACTTAAAGAATCGTCCCCAAAAGCAGTTTTAATCATTGTGTACGTTTCAGTTGCATTTTTATCAAGTTTCAAGCAAAACTTGATGCACACATGTTGTTTGTTAATTTTGGACATGACGAAAACGGAGATCAAAACAAATTGACTAGATTTAATCACGTATAATATTAAACTGAGATAAGATAGCGACTTCGGGTTTTGTTTAAAATATTATCTAATACGTTGGGAATACATTTATTTATAATTTAAAACTTTATCATGTATAGATTAGACGCAATAACATTTGTCCTGGTACTTTTTGAACAGACCTCGTATAATCAATTTTTAGGTTTTTATTATTTTTTTTTTATTATTGTCGATAAAAATTTTTTCAGTCAGTCAAATAACTTGAAAATGTAATACGATTTTCATCATAACTTTTTATAAGTGAAAATTAAAAAAACAGATTACGCGTAAGTCTCTAATAGATTTTTATAAGCATCTAAAGTTGAAATTTCGATAAAATACGTAAACATTATGAAATTTTGCAGTTTTTTTGATTAGGAAATTTATAAAAAATTTTCTTATTTGGAAATTTAACACAAAAATCTCTATAAGTTTTTCTACCTTTTTAAAAAAATTTATAGGAAAGTCAAAGTAATTTTTTTGAGCATTTGAAATTAGACATTGGATATTCACCCGTTTTCTCCGGGAATGATTATTTTGAAGAAATTCCAAAAGGAATAATTGTACACATTTGATATTCTCACAAAATGTTAAGATGATCATTTTTCACGCAAAAAAAAAAATTTAAAAATATTTTGAAAATTTTTGAGTTAATTGTAGGCCTATGCATTTTTCGGTTATTTCAATTTTTTTTCTTAAAATATCGATAAAAAAATTTCATTGGGGAAAATTTCTTGAAAATTTAATACAAGATTTCTCATAACTTGTTAAAATAGCAGATAAAAAATAATAAAAATACATGAGCACAGTTTTTTTATAAGCATTAAATCTTAAAATTTTGACTGAAATTCGTCATCAAACATTTTCAATTGTTTTGTAGTTAAAAAATTAATAAATGTTCAGTTTTTATAACTAAAGGTTGAACATTTAACATAAGGTTTTTCGTAAGTAGTTTATAGTGTAACCAAAAAATCAAAAAAATATATTAAAAAAATAATTTTTTATGGATATTTTAAGTAAAATTTGGACGAAATGAGATATTTAAATGAAGTATAATGTTATTTATTTTGTTGTTATTTAAAAATATTTTTTGAGGGTCCTTGAACATTTTAAAATTTACCATTATATTTTAAACACTTAATTCATTTTTTAAATGTGATATTTTTTGCAATAATGAATTTAACCTACTGTATTATTAACAGTAATAAAATGAATTATTTTAATAGCAATAATATTTTAAATAGGTACATATTATTTACAATATTCTTACACTGCAATTTATATCCTCACCGTATCTATCGGTGTAATGGATTGTTTTATGATTTATTTCTCAGTTTACGTCGTGTTTAGTGTTTGGTAGTTTAAACATTTCTCGGAAAATAGTTTAATACGCATGTATCTCGCGTTTATACTGCAAGTTCATGACTCTATATAAACGAGTCTTGTTTTGTTGAAAATATATATTTTTACAATTATATTAATCGTTACATCTGTAACCAATTAATTTATTCATTCGAAAAAAAAGAAAAAAAATCAATAATTTTTTGTGTACACAAAGTGTTTTTATTAATTTTAAACAAAAAAACATGATTTTTAAACAAAAAATAATCATGTTAATATAAAAAAGAAGCTCAAAGTGGCTTTTTTAACATTAAATAGAGGTATATGGTCCAAGTGAAAGAAAAAAAAAACAAGTAAAATCGCTAATTGCGTTGAAATACCGCTCGAACTGCTCGCCTGATACGACTCCACGCCGACGACAGTTTACCCTTTCGTCGGGGTGGTGCAGGCGAGCTCAGTCCCGATGTGGTCATCGCCGTCACCAAGTCGAACCCGACTTCTGTGCCAATGACGACTTCATTCGCATCCTCTGCGTCCTTAGCTGGGCAGTCGTTCGCCGCTCCGTTTGATACCGATTCGTCCCGTTCCGCAACAATGTCAGCTGACTTATCGTCCACGACACCCTCTTCGGCGGCGGCGTTGTCCGTTGGCCAATCCGCAGCCGGCTCCTTACAAACGTCTGCCGACAAATGGCCATCGTCCGTCGGAGACTCCGTCGCGTTTGACGCAAGGCTGCGAGCGTCTTGATCCTGAGCGACGTGGCCGACGATTATCGCAGCCGCGTCGACTAGCTGTCGGTAAGGACCATATCCTCCCGGAGTCACGTCACTTATCAGGGTTAAGATGGCTTCCATAACGTTTGTTTCATGGTGATCATTGTCTAGAGCAAAGCCGCCGTTCAATGTGCACAATAAAATGTCTCTTAAGATCTCTTGCAATTGTTCTCTGAGTGCATTTGAATGTCGATGATTCGGTCCTATAATCGGTGCCATTTTTTTCGTTGTATTAGGTAATATGTTGATAAGTCGAACAATAATACCTTAATGAACAAAATGTATATATTTACTGTTAATACGGCCCAGAAATTTAAATATTTCCCGGACGACGGATAGAACGTCGTTTATTACTAGCCAGAAAGGGCGTTGCTGTACAATTAACAAAGTCTAAACGATTTCGAAAAATTATCTACAATTTCTAGTTTTTTCACTCAATACATGTATTTCATAGATATTTTGAACATTTTGCGATTATTATTTATCAAATTCAAATTTGGACGAAATTAGATATTTAAATGAAGAATGACGATGTTATTTATTTCGTTGTAATTTAAAAATATTTTTCGTGGGTGCTTGAAACTTTTAAAGTATATTATTATATTTTATAAACGCAATTAAATTTTTAAATGCATTATTTTCTGCAAAAATTATTTCAATCTATTGTATTGTAAATAATAAAATTAATTCATATAATAGTAATAATATCTTAAAATACACTTAGTTATATAGGCTGACAGACCGTCTTCGCTCAGAATCGTTTTTCGTATACAATGATTTACATCATTGATATAAATTTAATATATCCACTAAAGTGACCCACTCGATACCTACTATAGAGCAGAGTGGTACCCACTTGCCGAGCTTTTATTTATTTGGACGAGTGCGGCTTAATATGTAAAGCTAGTTGTTCAAAAATTTGAAATGATTTTATGTATTGTGCTCAAGTTAGGCCACGATCTAGTAATCATCCTAGGCACTTAAATATGATATTTTATAACCAAAATAGCTTAACCCTTAAAACAAATTGTCCGATAGATGGTAAATTTTAATTTGTTTAGGCATTGACATTTTAACAACTATATTATTGCTGCATACACAATACAATTTATTATAACTTAAATACCTTAGAATCTGCAAATAAAATGTGATATATGTATAATATGTAGCTAGAAGCTCACTGTTTATAAGAGCTTACTGATAAATTTATTAGATATATAATTTATACGTAAAATGTAGTTTTTTGCCGATTTCACTCCTTAAAATCAACATTTTGAAAAATTCTCGATTGGTGTACTGCGAAATTATAATATTAATCTACCATCAAAATGTCAAATCAATAGCTTTAATATATTTGGCTCTCCGTTGAATATGAATCACTCACTCAGGACAGTCTCGTTTATATATATATAAATTTATTAGTATGATGTTTATTGATGTTAATTGAATATTACCATACAATACCCTCTCGGCTCTCGTTGTAATGATGTCCACGAAAATCAAAGACAACGAACTGCAGTAGGTACCGTCTATTATAAATTCTTAATTTTATTTTTATGATTTTATCGGAGCCCTATCATACGGAGATCTTGCGACAGTAATAAAATAACAAATCTAAAGGAAAAAAAACCCTTAAGCATTATAATGGACGGTTGGACGGAACCTCCACGCTGTACGCAGCTTGCACGCGCGTGACCAATTAGATTATAAACGTCGAACGGCCTCCAATTCGTATAAGATTGTGGTCGTGTCTGTTCATATCGCACGCATACGTTATAACGACGGTGACTTATCTGAGGAAATTTTGAATAAAAAACAATCGTTTAACATGACGCACTGATGTTATATAATGAGTATTTTTATATGAATTTTTTCGGAGAAGGGTTTTTTTTTTATTATATTGTTGATGTCAGTTTAGACTATTTATGCATGGTTTACAATAATCGATATTATTTTGAAATTTCAATCGTTCAATTTGAAATCTAGCGAAAAGTATTATTTTTTAAACGCTTAACACAACACAAATAAAATGTCTACAAAGAATAATAGATTTTTTTTTCTTATTCTTTAGTATTGATGTAAGGGCAATGCATTCAGTAATCGATCGTAAAATAGCAAAGTTTTTAAAAAAAATTATGCTTTAAGAATACATAATATGTGGGTGATCTGCATAAACCTACGCGTAACTATAGGTAAGCAAATTGAAATAGACGAAAATGTTAGTGTATTGGAAAAAATATATAATTTTGCTGTCTAGTTTCGACTTCGCGGATTAGTGTGTATAGTTATTGCCTAGCAGTGATAGTTTCGTTTTTTATGATGTAGGTAGGCACGATGTGACGTGGGCGACCTTGTTTTCCCGCTTTCCCGCGGCGTAAAGCTGAGACACGAAAATACGGTGGCCCAACTAGTATAATGCATAATACTATAATAATAATAATAATCATATAACGTATTACAGAGGATTACATTGAGTGTGATTAACGTCCGAAAAGCAAATATGCCCATTTAAATGATCCGTCGAAAAACCAATTACTCATCTCTCGCGTCATTGTATTAATACGATATACTAAACACGCACGTTTATTATGGTCGAGTGCGCTTTTTATATTTTACTGTCCAGTAACTATCCGGTCGAGGACGTTGCGCGGGTCAAGTAGAATATGACACATATTATAGTACTACAGTGGACGCTGCTCATAAAATTTATTTTGGGACCATGCATTGCAAAGCGAGTCTTATAAAGTTATAAGCTTGTAACCAAATAAACCTTATAGCAAAAGTGGGAGAGAAAAACGAAAAAAACATTCAATTAATCGTTGACTTTATATTGCTATTTTAATTTCACATATACATAATACATGTACATAATATTACATAATATTACATAATACTCATTATTTATTAAAAAATGTGTTATTTTTGTTTGTTTTTTGTTACTTTCAATTATTTACTTCTCGTTGGCTCTCTTATTGCTTATTAAATTCAGTGCCCATAGGTAATGTGAAATGCATTAATGATTGCTGTACATATACTTAAGGTATTAGTTAAAACCACTACACTACAAACAAATTTTTAAAAACTATTTCGAAATTTTATCAACAATTTCCACATTTTCTACTAATTTTATACGAAATTAGAAGGGTCCATGAATAAAATTTGATTCTTATAAATCGCTATAGTTTTTTTAATGTATTTGGATACATCAAGACCGTTTCGTGCGATTGTGATTCTTATAAGCGGCTGTCAGCTTATCAGCGTATTAGCCAGGCCCAGATTGGACAGGCAAGCTACTGAGAAAATCTCGGTGAACTGTTCAAATTGTGGGTCGGTTATGAGTGTCTGGTCATAATTTTTTTTATATGTTAACGAGAAACAATTGTATAAATTATAATTGAATCGAATTATTAAATTACACCATAGTTATAGCTGTAACCAAACTTTAAGTATCCAAAAAACTCGGTGAGTCGATACATTGCATATTCAGCGCTGGTATTACCATTAGGTATAAAGACACCATATATAATACCATCTTATATCAGGTTCTAAACTCGTGTTCGGTGTCAGCGTTTGGTTGAAACCCTTGGTCATCCTGAGATGATTAACGAGATGAGTTCATATAAATCCCAAGACTAAAATTCTTGATGAAAAACTTTTATTTTATCGGTAATATTATTGTGCCGAAATAAACTTGTGATGATTTTCAGTATTTTAGTAAACGTATTGGTACTATACAATAAAAGTCGTTATTCCAAACCAATATAATTGACTTAAGTGTATCGGTTAATAATGTTTACTATTATCTAAATGTAAAATTAATTAGGTACATATACTTTTAAAAACTACCCTATATATTAAAGTATATAGAGTCAATGTAAGAACTATTAATTAGTAAAATCTGTAGTTTTGTCAACAATTTATTAAGGCACAAACGAGGAACAAGCAAATGGATACGTGTTTCAATTAGAAATTTAAAAACGGGGTGCCACCCCCAAAAGTAAATCTGGGATAATTTGAAAACCTTTGAGGTTCAAACGACCGATACAGGTTTCAACACGAAATTTTCAGGTGGTGGTGCTGGGGACATGAACCTGCCAAATGGAACATTGCATCGACGTGTGTAAGGAACTAAAAATCGAGTTTCCAATGACTCAAGTTCTATAAAACCAATTATAGCAGAGTGATGAAACATAATGAAATGGATGTGATCCAGAAATCCAAGTCCAATAGTCAAATTCGAGGACGTTAAAACGACGAGACCATAAAATGAGTGACCGCCGCGGTGTGTAAGCACCGAGCGCGCAGAGTTTCCTTCTCGGATCGCACCGCGGCCCTCGCGCGCCCGTTGACGTCATCGCCACTATTGCCGACGCCTCCGCCGCCGTAGCAGCCGCAACCGTCGAACGGCGCGCTGCGTAGCCGTGACCTCAGCCCGATTTTGGAGGGGTTCCGGGGGGAGGGGGGAGCGGCTAGCGGCGCATCATCGGTCTTTATATGTACCGGAGGACTCGCGGGGCCGGCCAATTGTCGCGGAACCGTTGTCGTACATACTGCAACCGTGGTATCATATTATAACTGTTGTGTGTTTGTTTTGCGCGCGTAACCAGTTTCCTCGTTCAAGTCCCGTACCCGAGATCGTACCAGAGATCGATAAAAGTCCGTCTGTCAGTTTTTTCATATATAAATTATTCACTTTGGAATTCGTTCGATTTCCCGCGTATATACGATCGATTATCAAATAATTCACCCATCCGAAAATAACAGCTCTCGAGAATCCACGTCGAATTTTCATAAGCTGCCTACGTCGTCGTTACGTCACCCCCGAACTGGTAAGTCGAACGAGAGACGTAACGTAATATTATACTAGGTATATCTACGTTATAACTTGTTAGTATTATTATAAACCCAATATTTCAAAATCTTATCGGTTTTGACAAAATGTTTTAAATAATTTTAAACTGCTACAAAAAAAAAAGAATGTTTTAAAAAATATACTTTTACAATTTTCATAAGGTATTATGATTTTTTTTAAGTTTTTACTTCTTTTGAAATGATAATATATATTTTAAATTTCATGTTCCGGAGCAGAATATTATTTAGAGTTGTGTGATACATAAAAATCAAACTTTGGACGAGTAATTATAATACCCATTTTAGTAATAAACTAATATCTTATATGCGTTTAAAGTTCTGATGAACGGAGCAGTGAACCGACTTTAGGTGGGATATCACTCAAGTGAGCCCATCGAGTGAGAGTGTTAGTATATAGGAAAGGATCAAACATCAAACCATTTAAAAAAAAGGAGGTTTTGATTTGTTGTTAGTTTTCCGCTAGGCCAGATGAACCGCGCACAGTCTAATCGTCATACGTCAAACATAACACGTGCCCCAAAAAGCTCCAATACTCGTTTCACACGTGTCAAAACCACATCCACTCACTTTGCCCGTGATCTCTGGAATAACGACGGTGTAATCGCATTATGCGTATAATAGTATGCATTGACAAAATGTAGTCAAAACATAATATTTAGCAGTCGTCTCCGAGGCTCGGTTAGCCGGTTATCCGTCACCGACCAAGAGCGGGTACGTAACAGATGGCGCGTGCCAAAGTTTGTTTGTTATCGCCGCCTAGAAGTCTGCTACGGCGACTGTCGGGAACGATGTGTATTCAAACGACCGAAAAGTTTTCCGACGTTTTTGAACCATCCCCGTTTCGTCGTCACCGCTCGATACGTATATTATTATGTATTTTGTTGACGTGAGTCGTTTGATGTTTGGCGTATTATTTCACAATACTTAACTTCTTTGTATCTCTATAGATACCTTCTGTGTTACGCGTAAAACGGATTTTTGCAAAAAAAGTTTTTTCGTTTTTCCGTTCATTTATTCAGCGTTTGTAGTCGGTGCAGACGTGGGTCGTCATACTACTTTTTCAAAGATTTTTTTTTTTTAATCCAGGATGAACCATTATATTATACTTTATACATATATTATTGGTATATACATACTTTCCGTGGTGTAATCAATCGTGTACAGGCTTACTATGCAAAATATGCTTACGGTTGAAAACTAATTTAAAATATCGATTCGTAAAACGAACTGTTTCAGTAATTGTTTCTCAGTAATTAATTTTCATAAAAACATTTTTCAACGTATATTTTTCCTTTTATTGTTAAATAACATGGAAAACGATTTTATCGTATTTTAATTTTTATTCATTCTAGAATACCTTGTAAGTGTAGATGTGTATAGTGGACGGAAACAATATAAGACAGTGTTAGGTACTTGTCATTGTAAAAAATGTAATACAATTATGAAATTTTAAGAAAGAGGTTGATAAAAAAAAAACTTATTAGCTAAAATAACTTATATTAGTTAGTTTTTGTAATGTTTGATAAATATAACTACACAATATTATGAGTTATAATAGTATGTGTCGTATTTGTATAAATTTAAATTATCTTTAATTTAAAATTTATAAGAATGTCCTTCTAAAATATTTATGTAATATTATATGAATGAATCAATGGTATCAACGTTGTTGAAACTAAATGAAATAAGCTGTGTAGTATTAATATTTTTTCAATGTCATATCTAAAAAAATTTAATAACTAATGAATTAATTTATACAGTTCAACAGTATTTTAAAAACTTCAAACAAAATGCATTATTCATTGTATTAGTTTCAAAGATTTAATAATTAAATCTGCTATTAAAAAAAAATATATATATATATATATATATATAATATTTGGTGTAATTTAAATTTCTATAATAAATAGAAAATATTTAAATAAAATGATAATTTCTCTGTCATCAATATCAAATATTAGAAAATAATCTATATATAGGTACCAATACATTAAAAAATTCTGCACTTATGATTATATTTTAATTGGTTATTTACTTAATTTAATCATCAGTATTTTAATCGTAAAAATGTAATCGTAGTTTTGAAGTTTGATTTGCATCTCCAATCTAACAACTTCCGTTTAAACATATGGTCGACATGACATGAATAGTTTGTTTTAATTTCAGCAGTTGTAGTATGTCGTCTAGTTAGTTCAACAGTTGAATTTATTTTATTGTCACCCTAACATAAAAATTTTCGATTAGGAATTTAAAAAATGTCTTGAGTTTGAAATGCATCCAATGGAATGACACTAGTCTGGTTTGTTAAAATGTATTTGAATATTTTAGTTAAACAGTCAGACATGTCATACTAACATCACTAATTATGTATATTATAACCTATTGTAGTTGAGTCTTAAACATTTTTCGCATACATTATTATTATTATTATATATTTATAGATACGAGTCTAATAGTCTATAGATCTCGCAGAATCGCAGCTGCAGATTGCGTCGTAATCAACAATATTTTTGTATAGGTGGGGGGGAGAGGTTGAGTTTGTGGTTGCGATTGCCTATAATATTTACTATGTGTTTGTATAACGTTGTATAGTAACATGTATTCATAACTGCCCAACTACACAGATTGCCCCCTTCCACCATTTGGTATGCCACTGACCACGGTATTGCGAAAAGCGTGACCACGACGGAAAAGACGAACCGACATTGCATATTATCACGGTCATGGTATAGGTAAGTACGCGATGTGTTTAAGGGTTATCTGTAGAGTGAATGTCTAGGAGAACGAAACGAAAACTTATCGAAAAGAATCGAATCGCGTCAGACAGACGGCAGTGCATAGGACAGTAGTAATATTATGACCGTTGCGATGCTATAATGTCGGCGAGTGTAGATTGTAGCGATTAATCTGGTCACAGTGGATTAATATTACTACTGTAATATAATATAATATATTATAGTACTTAGTGGGAGTATTAACCAAACCTAACTGAAAAAAATTACTTAAAAAAAACAGAATCAGAGAAAAAATGCAACTATTTTTTACAAACAAAACAAACATCAAGGTTTGAAAAAAATATCGCCTAAGTGTTTACCGATAAAACTATATTATAAGACGGTCAATTTATTAATTTATTATTTTAAACAACTTAAGAATACAGTATATAATACACATTAATTAAACAATTTTCAAATCAAGACATAAAAAAAAATGTTTAACCATATCTGTAGAATTTTTTTTTTTACAAACAGTCCAAAGTCTCTAAAAGGTGGGAAGAAAATGCTTTTTTTTCCAAAGTTTGACGGGACACAGTATCAAAGCATGGAGTCAATAATTAGTAGTATGTTTTATTATTTTAATTTTCTGTAAGAGGTTTTATCGGGACTCGGTTCGTATGCAGCCGATCGATCGATCGTGGCATGTTTCCACTCTTCGGAAACCGATAGTTCGCGGAAGCGGCCGTCGGGCATCCTCCGAGCGGTGCCGCCATCCGGGGTCCGGGAAAAACTGCAGTGCGGAAGATGTTTTGAAGTAATTAAAAAAAAAATAAACCCAACGTCGTCCGACTGAAGACGGGACTGGGGTACGAAATAATACGAAAAACCTAGCGGTTACTATAATAATATTATAATGTAGCGTAATGCGTTTAATAATAATAACGTTGCCAACCGCGGCGGTCGTCGTGCACGCGTCGTTCAAGGACGCGTGTGTAACCGCGGTATGCAACGTGACCGGGTAGGATTCCCAGCAATTATTACGTTATGTAGGTACATCGATTGGTCGTGATTTTGTACTTGCGCGCGCGACGACGTTCAAAACACATCGTCTTAAGTATTTTTTATATTATAAATATTGTTGTGTCACGTACACGTGTATTGACTATATGTGCCGCGTCCAAATCTCTAAACGACGATACCCGTCGTTGCCGTTTTTTCCGTACAAATATTGTTGATGGTTTTTATTTTTACTTCCGTTTTTAACCGTCGATAATATTATATTTTTATGATCGTAGTTTTTAATCGGAAACGGGTTGGCGCTAATTCGACGCGGATAATGATTATCATTATCGTAATATCGTTGTCGATTCCGAGACATTCCGTTCGCGTTTTAGTGACGAGGTTTTCCACATTTCCAAAACGACATTCTGCGACTACTGGTCGAATTTTATATTCAAAAATATTTTATCATGCCGACTGCAAGACGGTGGAATATTTTACGATTTCGTTTCGGCGTCGGCGGCGGTACATGATAATAATATGTTAATACCTACCATTAAACGGTTCGATTGATTGTGCGTTTTACATATTGTTTAATGCATATATTTATTTATTTGTGCATTAGATGGCATATCGTGAAAATTAATATTTTACTGGTTATGCGTTCAATCGTGCATAATATTACCTACCATTACGATTGCGCAATATTATACATCCGAATTGTCGAGAACACTGAAAGGTTGTGAAACGAATAGGTACGAAGAAATTTCACGTGTGAAAGTTACCGGTTTTTAAGTGTAACTTATATCTATATTTTCTTTTATACGACTGACTTGTGTAGGGTTATTTTCATGTACCTTACGCCCGAAATTATCAATTTTTGAATACAATCATAGTATACAAATATAGTCAACGACCCTAAAATCTTCTTACGTATCTATACACAAGCAATATTTTGAATTAATTTTTTTAACAGTATACTAATTTTGTTATCATATTAATATACAATATACTAATGTGTTTTAATGTTTTGAAATATGTTATTTGAATTAACTTATTATAAAATTCTCTAATAATTTTACTGAATAAAAACAAAATTGAAGAATCACTTCTTCTTAAAAAAATGTATATTTTAATAATTTTTAAGTGACCGTCTCTCTGTTATTTTTATTTTTTTGTAAATATTTGTATGTAATATATCTTTATACAGTAATATACACATTAAAGAGCTATAGGTTTATATATAATTTTAAATTGAATAACTATGAATAGGGTTGGTGAAATTGCCGTACTACAATATAAATCATAATTACTACCTACTATTTATTGAATAGGTATAAGCAAAAATGAATATAATATTATTACACGATGTACTACTGGAGTAAATTATTTAAATCCCATTTTACACAATACATTGAAATAAATGTGTATTTTGTAAATAAATTAATTTAATTTACTAAACACTTTTAAACTCGAAAAGTATTCATATGGTATTCAAACGATACATAGATTGAAGACACTATTAATATATGCATCAACATAAATGTTATCAAATATCATTGCATATACAATAATAAATAATATACTTCTGTACACTTCTCTGAATAAAAAAAAAAATTACTAATTAAATAAAGTATTACTTCACAGTGAATGAAACTTAAATTAAAATGTTTTATAGTTAGTATATACAATATACTATATTTTAATATCTTCGATTATCAAACATTGACTTGACCTTTAGCTTTAACAGAGTTAAAACAAATAGACATATAATTATAATTAAGTCTACATCCTGTTTGGACAAAACTGATAATCTTATAAAATAATATTATTTTAAAAACGTAATAATTGTCTATCAAAGAGTAAAATATTATCTAACACCCATGTTATTACGTTTGTATGTATACAATATATATATACAATGCATAATGTTGAATTCGAATATAATATGGCAATCCTACTTATAACAATGATTGTTTAAAAACATTTAAATGAAAAATAACTACCTTATATTAATGTATATATATATAACGTTTACCTACATAATATTATAAATTATGATCGCTGTTAATCATCACCAGAATTTCAACTCTACAAAAAAATTAAAGACCCTATTGGATTGATTATATTAAATTTTATTGATAGGAAAACTAGAAAATAGTGTAAGCAAATTTAATAAATAAATTACAAATATAATATAGAATATAATAAAATATTATAATTTATAAAATTATTTACACTTTAGACAGTTTTTTTTTTCAATATCTACTTGAGTAGATATGTTGGCATATTTTATTCCAATATGTTTTAAAAGATCTATAAATATTATATTTACAAAACTATGATTAACCTGTAATTAATATATTATAAAAGTGTTTTTAAACTAATAAAGCTAAGTGTTGAAACCTTAATAAATAAAGTGTTTATCTGAAATTTAGGCTATTATCATTATTTGTATTATTATATAGATATTATGCACCTACAACTTTTTAATCAAGATGAGAAAAATACAAATTAAATTTCTTGAAAACAAAACAATATGAAAAAATTAACTTCCTTGAATTTATCTAAGTCGTTCTTGTTTATCTTAAATTAAAAAAAAAAATATTAACCGTGTCACATTAATTTTTATAAAGAACATCTTAGACGATGTTTTTTTTAAAGAAGGTACCTTAAATAAATTATCTATTCAATCGTCTGTTAAATTTACTACTGAAGCTATTCAGCTTAAAATTAAATCTATGTACAAAATGTTTTCATTACTGCAAAGCGTTGTTGTTGTTAATTGTTCTTGTAAAAAATGTATATTCCACCGACTATACGTCATATTCGTGAGAAAGAAATATCGAATACAATATTTCAAATAAATAATGTTCTTACATTAATTGTTATGGTGTTTGTTATATTCGGAATTGATGAGATAGGCCAATTTTAAAAGATAATGAAGCCTTTTATTTAACAATAAAAATTAATAATTAAAGGAAATAACAGTGTTAATGACGCAACAATGACTCACCTTTGTGTAAGTTTAGAACATATTGTTATAAATGTATATATATATAAAAAAAAAATTACCGAAAGATTATAATTTGAACTAATGACAACCCGTTTCCTGTATAACACTACAATTACTCTTTATATATACGGAAAAATTAGCACAAATTAATATTACATACATTTTGGAAGCGCATTAAAATTTAAATTAAGCAATTTTATTGAAAACTCATAAATAAATATTTATATTATTACATATATACATATTGGTATGAAAAAATTAAAACATAGATTACTAGATTTATACTACTACAAATTTATTATTATGTGCAGGAAGTAGCTTGTATACGGTCTTATTATTATCCTCACGTCCATATACGTCCATATCAACTATATGTTGGTGTAACCATCATCAGATGAAGTAGAGTGCTGATGACGGGGATATTAAATCCAAAGACTGTTGCTCAAGCGTTTTTATATTCCATTATTTTGTTTTAAAAAAAAATATAATATTTTATTAACTATTACATAAGTGATAATGCAAGTTTGTGTCAATTTTTATGTATAACTTACCACCCGATTCCCCCATTCGCGTACATAAACAAATCTCGGTATTATATATAGGTTAATGTACGTGCACACTTGAAACGACAGCGCATGCAGTCTTTTAGAAACCAGAATGTGTTCTATTTGTATCCACATTTTCTTGATCGAATGCTTATGTTTTTTTTTTTTTTTTTTTTTTTTTATAGAAAATCCGAACTCTTTTGCTAAATTTTTTTCACAGTGATTCTAATTTTTTTTATTGTAAAATCATATATTTAATACTGGGTTATAAATAATTGTCTATCATATTGTAGATCTAATTATAAACGAATATTATTTTTATTTTTCATTCAGGCCATATAATCATATTATTACTTATATAGCATTTGTAAATACTAAATATTATTGCAGTCTAAAACATTTGAGTAGGTATATAGTATATTCTGTGAGGCCGATTAACATTTTCTTCATACCTCATCGGGTCGATTGGATCGTTGACAGGCGCGGGAGTCGTGTCTGCGCACGAAAAAACGCGCGCGTGTGCGTCTCTGGTAACCTATATATATATACATTATTTATATACGTAAAGATACATACAGAGAGAGGCGTTCCACAACCGTATAATAATAATAATAACTATAATCGATCGACACAGAAA
The DNA here is from genome assembly GCA_014851325.1 of Pentalonia nigronervosa. NCBI lineage: Eukaryota > Metazoa > Arthropoda > Insecta > Hemiptera > Aphididae > Pentalonia > Pentalonia nigronervosa. The sequence continues at coordinate 99,861 of JACXSJ010000031.1, forward strand.
TCCGATCGAAGAACGAACCGTCTTCTCCCAAAGTCGCGGAGGCCGCGCGCGAGCGTTAAAATAATATTATCATTCGCGATATTATTTCGTGTTGTATCCTCCCGCCGTCGCCACCGCAGTCTTGTATATATAATAGCATATTATGATATACCTCCATGGCTTAATATTATATATATATATATATTATTGTTATTATGCGCGTCTTAAGTGCTCGTCTCTCGTCCCGCACGCCACGACCCTCCTCGGGGCGCCACCGAACCTGATATTATAATGATATTATTCTTGTATTTTACATAAGCGTCCGCGGCCGCCCGGTATTTTCACGCCGCGTTCGACGTTGCGGATCCGTCAGACGTGGGCGAGAAGGAAAAAAAATTCGATTTGATATGTGCCGTTGAGAAATCACCAACCTACCTACATATAGGTATCTATTATTATTGCGACACGCGCGCGAGCGTTATCGTCGTGACGGTCGACCCATCACGAGTGCCGAGATACCGCATCGACTTACTATCAATATCATAATACTATTATATTTTATTATTATATAAATAACCGATTACTGTACATACACCACTATCACATTGGCCACGTCAAAATATTTGGTTGTGGAGACCTGACTCTCGAATCGCTCGGATTGCTGAGTGCAGGATTCTCGGTGCAGAAATAGTTATATATTATGCATTTTTTTTATGATTCGTTTCACTGCGGACCCTTTGACTTCGCGTGACACACATTTATTCATCCAATAAGTTCAGTAATTTCAAATTTTTCATCTCTCTTTAAACTCTGTACACGGTGCAGTAAATTGTTGTTTAAAGTGGTAGACCGAAGCGCTAAGGTTGACTACCACGTCTTCCCGCTTGCAAATTTTGTTCGACCGATTCCGAATGTATTTTTTATGTGTTTCCAATATTTCTATCACGGAGCGAGTAATCAGTTGTGTTTTGGTTCGTTTTAAGCTCATAAATGTCATCGTATGTAGAAGCCAACAAGAAATATTTGATCGTACAATATATTATGGTTTTAATCTAAAATCGATTCCAGGTCCAACAAGATTATTTTCATTTTCGGCTAAAAATGATTTTGCATTTTCATCGATTCCCTATTCCAACCCGTTTATTGTATAAACTATAAATGATACGATTTGTCATGTACGACTGTTGTAAAATAATATTTACGGGACAGAAAACGTTCATAATAATATAATGTAATAAAACCTTCTCGCATTTGCAGTGACCTATAATAATATTGTCATTTTGCACAAAAATCGTGAGATTAGTCTGCACTCTATAGCGTGTTTACCGTCTCTAAACACACGGAGACGAGTGCCGTGCTTAACGTGGTAGGTATGCATATTGATGTGCAATATAAAATCTTAGTAATGTTTAATATGATTTTTTTTTTATTATTACAAATATTATTGCTTTTAATATATTATTATTTAATAATAATGTTTCATGAATGTGTGTAGGTACTAATTATGTAATTTTGCTATTATATTTTAATTTTATTTTTATTATTCCTGTTAACACGTTTTATTAACTACTTATTGTTATATTTTAAATAGAATGAATAAATCGAAAAAAAAATATTTTTAGTTTATACAGACGAAATGTTTTCCGTCAAATATTAATTGATGCCTGAACGAGCATTTTTAATGCATTTTTGTATTTTATTGACAATTATTGTGTATCGAATTTGTTGTAATATGGACATTAAACTCAGTTCTCTAAGTCCTCCCACCAGTTCCGCCAATATGCAATGTAAATCTGATAAATCAAAAGGGTCCAAATGGCAAATTCTGATTAGGATTTGAACGATTTCGTTATCACAATGTAATCCTTTGCATAATCGCGTGCTAAATATCACGATATCATGTGGGTCTGAGGAGAATATTATTTATTTGAAAAAAATTATAATAATAAGAATTCATCCAGGTTGAAGTTCTGCAGTTCTTAATTTTTCTGACAATTATTTTTTATCATTCTTTTAATAGAAAATGCGTTGAAAAGAAATAGAATGAACAATGTTTATCGTCTTTCTTTAGTTTATTTTTTTTTTATTGTGCCTACGTTTTATCACACAACGACTTAAATTTAAAAAAAAAAATTCTCACAAAGAAAATAAGAAAAATTCGCGTTCCTTCATAAAATGACTGCAGACTACTACGCTTTTTGTGTTTTTTACTCATACTTACCCACTTTTTTTTGTATGTTTCTTATTCATTTTTACGAGTGTCGGCGTTTGCACTTTCACGTATTTCATCATTAATGTGTTACACCCCTCGTGCCGAGAACAATATTAAAACTTTTGATGTTTCAATACTATTTGCCGCTGTACACGCTTTACTACACACGCCACCATTTCTGTTTATATATATATATATATATATATGTATAAGACACGTATTTGGCCGCTGGACAGGTCTTTGTTATTGTGGTTCGTCCGCTAGAGTAACGAATAAAGAAAATGAAATTACGCATTATTCGGCAATAAAACTTTTGTGGTCTACAATTCGTGTTCAATAATACAAATGTATTCAAATTAAGTGTAATGAAGAAATATACATGAATTGAAAACTGAAAATACACAGTAATACAGAGAAATGTGGAATCAAGTACAGATTGTACCTACTTTTTCCTCATTTTTGAAATTTATCAATATAAACATTTTTTTACTGTTAAAATGTTGATATTTAAAAGACCCCCTGCTGTCATTTTGAATTCCTATATACTGTATATTGTATAATATTTTACTTATTTAATAAGATAAAATATAATTTTCACAATCATGAAATTGTATGTAATATTAATATAATTATATACACTATTATTACCAAGACATTGTATTAATATTGTAATTTTTTTTTCATTTACAAGATAAATATTTGCATTTATATTATCTATATTAACACTGAGAGCGCAGCCATTTTCCCGTTAAGATGATAAAAAAAAATTGTTTATGCAGACAACGGGAAAACTGTATAATGACTCCCTTGTATGCGTATAAGACAAACGTAGTAACATAAATAGTATTGACATACATACTTTATATTTATATCATATACCTTATAATAATGGTCTCACATATTATTTTGAACCAATTATTTTATGTACTCTATTTATTGTACAAGCATCATTATTGATTTACAACAAATCGTGAGTGTGCATGTAATATACATGATACATAATATGTACACATAATAACATTATTGTATAATATTGAAATAAAAATAATATGTAAACACAACGATCGGCGGCGGCGTGGCACGTTCCGGTTTCAAAATCTCACATCCTTATTGTGGCTGCTGAGAACCGTTTTTTTTTTGCGACGCGAATTTTTCAACCAACACGTTGGTATAATACGGTATACTATTTCAAAAAAATGTTAACCGTACGCATATGGATGCTGAGCGTGCACGTACGCGGGAGTTTATCGAAGTCGTTTTCCCGCTTTGTCAAACAGTAAATTATTCTTATTATTGTGACGATAGCATAATGTTAAAATGTATACAACAACATATTACCTATTATAATTATAAAACACCTATCATTACTGTGCGAGTGTACAACGTAAAACAGTCCGCGCAAATCGAAATTCTTGTTGTTTTTCTCGTTTTGTTTTTTTTAATGAGTTTATTATTGTTTTTTTCTTCTTTTTTTCGCCGGTATCGCACGCATTTTTACTAATAACCGGATTTATAATACGTCGACGCAGTATGGTACATATACAATACGTGCGCAAGCGTCGTGATTATTATTATCATTATCGATGCACATACTTTACGTACCTGCGTGTCTATGTTGTTTGCTGGTTAATTTTGTGCTTCTTTAGCACCTAATGCGGTTGTTTAATCGTTTTGTTTTTACTTTAGAATATATTTCGCTACTATTATTATGTGGTATGTATATATATAATACTTATTATCTCAGTGGCGTGTCTGTAGTTTTGTTTTGGTAGGTTGGGGAGAGGGTTATAGACAGATAATTTATTAAATAAAAGATACTCAACTAGTATCCTCCATAAGCTTGGTATGCTGATTGCCGTGGGTTAGTGGGTAATGGGTATAAAACATTTTAGACGTTTGCCGCAAACTTCATAAAATTTATAATTTAAATGCATCATGGTAACGTCTTACATGATACGTTCACAGAACACTTAGAGCATTTTTAAATTTTCCTAATATTTAGGGAGCAGAGAGACTGCAGCTTCTTTAATTTCCCAGCTACAGTCACTGTTAAGCCTAAAATAGAAATACGAACAGTCATATATTATGATGTGTTACAAACATTATTATTGAAAATGCACGTAAATACAAATTATAAATACTCTGTTGTGTTATATCATACTATAATATAAAATTAAGTATATAAATTATTATACATAATATGTTATGTCGCTTTCGAGCACTTATCGTAACTATTAAAATAGTATAATATGTCGTTTAACGTCGAGAAAAAAGTATTAGTTGTTAACTCGAATTGTAGTGATAATAGATATTATAAAAATATCGATTTGTTTATACATTTATAATCATCATTATCATCGTATTATTATTATTATTATTATTATTATAATTATTATTATAAGCAGTGTGTAATATTTTACGTCGCAACGAAAGACCGTTATAGATGTAATCACGCATAATAATAATATGATCCCACGCACCACGCAAAGTGTGCGTTGTCATGTGAGTGGCAGAATATGTTTTTCTCGAATATGATTTAATACGCACATAGTATAAAATAAGCATCGTAAAATATTACACTAAAGTATATCCCATAATATCGCATATATACGGTGACCAATAATCAGGTCGTAACTTATGACAGCAGTCTGATAATCAAATTTAGATTTGTTTGTAGCTGGATGTAGAAAAATAAATAAAAGCGGTGCTGTGTATAATACAATTTATAAAATCTATAAATATATACACACATATATATATATATACTTTAATATTATTATGTACATGACGTTTTTTCGTTTAATGTTGTTTTTATATTATTTTATACTATACTATATTTTAATTTCATATAAATATCAATATATTAGGTACTTACGTAGGCTATATTATATGGTTAATACATTAGCAGATAGCAAAATTAAAATTACAGAATAATTTAAAATATTGAATTAGGACGGCTGCGCAGTGCAGTGATCATCCTATTATTATGATTTTTTTTTATAGTTTCGCCGTGGCGATATTGATAGGTACCGAAGATATATGTATATATTATAATATTATTATGTGTTGTAAATATGACATTTTGATTTTTCATCTGTATGATACAAACTGTATTATTATACAGAGTGCATACAATCGTCGAATCAGAGGTGACTACTGTGACGAATGCTATATCTAATTTAATAATGAATATATTTTGTCTTAAGAATTAAATGCCGAGTTGCCGCTTTTCGCGCAATGTCCCTGTTTACTGGTCCAAGATTTCACGATTGCGGAAACTTCCACTTTTATCAGGTTGACAGTGGCGTGTCGACTACTTATCGACCATGGCTTACATTACAATATTATATAATCATTTTTTTAAATCTTGGAGGCTCGTCCGGAATGTGTTTTGTATACACTATTTTGTCCAAGTGAGAATATGAATCAAACAATGGCCACATGCACCGGTATTATTATAATTTATTGTTGTCCGTCTATCGTCACGTATATATTCAGTTTTTGCCAATTTTTTTTACACACAATAACGTAATATAATATACATATATTTATAAATAATAATAAAATATATCATTAAGTTTATGTGTTGTTTTCGTTGTTTGCTGCAAACGACCTCGATGAATTATTATTATCCAAAATATAATTGTACACGTTGGACTTCAAATTATGTCACAGTACGTAAACATTTTATTTGGCTCACATTATGTGGGAAAATCTGCACGTGACAATTATCAATATTTCAGTACAGGTGTATGATCATAATACGAAAATTATGATTTTTTACAAGTCCTTCATAATTTAAGTCGTCCTAGTAAAATGTTTTAAATTCATGTAAAATTGAGCAGCGATATTATTCTGAGATCTATATTATAACAGAGTTATAAGTGAATCTTAGTGTACATCGCGAGTTTGTTCAAATACGTTTTTGATCTAAATTCGATTTAACCAATAATTTCACCGACAGTTGATATTTGACTTTGTATAAATATACATTTTATCGACCTTACAGCTTAAAAGTACATACGTTTTAGTATAATGTCAATACCAAACGAATCAATCGGTTAAATGTTTGACTAAATACAGTTAGCGTATCTGTTTGGTGACTTAACACTGTGCATCTGCGTTACACTATTTATATAACTATGTTATTTAAAGGAAAATAAATATTTATTTAAAAATTAATTAATTATTAACAAAATGATTTTATGTGTTAGAATCAAAAATTCTGAACTGTCTTAAAAATTGAGATATCTCTATTTATTTGTATGTTTTTTTAAACGGTATGTATTAAATTAATTAAGATTCACATATTTAGATATTATTACATTTGTGACAACAATAATTTAACATAATTCAATGATACAGAGAATTAAACTATTATTTTTTGTTACTTTTCACGCATTATTTTATCATATATATTATTATAAATGTATGGCGTTTAAACGTGATTCTAACTGAACGTCGCACATTCACAATGAATTGTAATGCTATAAATAATTTGTGTACGTTTTTACGTTTTTTTTTTTTGCAATTTGAGTCTTTATAAAGTAAATACAAAATATTACGTAATCAATTTATAATTATTTATTAATGTAAGAACTATGCGATGCTAACTTTATATCAAATTGTTTTATTATGATGTCTTGAGAAAAAATTGTGAAAAAATATTTTCAATATTATGATGCTGGTATACAGTATCATTCATCAAGCTTATTCTCATTCAGTTATTAATAATGCAGTTATTCAAAATCTGACTTTTCGAGTTTTTCAAATAAGAACTCTCATTTTCTAATGTAAATTATTTGGTTAATAATGTATCTGAATATTTTTATGCATTTAAACCAAAATTAGAACTAGTAGTTTTTGAGTTATTTTACTTTGTGTACTAAGGATAATAGGTTCATTATTATAGAAGGGGGCTATGTTAATTCAAAAAAATTAATTAATAATATTAATCTATTAACATTATTAGTTTGTAGAATTGACCCTAGTATAACAAATACAAGATTCAAAATTACATCCAAGGTATTTAATTTTATTAATTTTTGTAAAACCATGTTCAATGACTATTATATTTAGTATAAACATTCTAGTAACTGAGAAATTACTCTTTAAATTTTGAATTAGTTGGTACATTAAAATGTTTAAAAAATTTACAGTAAAAAAAGGCAATTTATTTTGAAAAAAAACAGAAGTTTGTATCATCACATGACACTCTTGAAAAGAACAAAAAAATTTAAGAATTTGACAATATGGTCTTTGAGTATGTTTAAACAACATTCCAAAAACCAGAATTTTAATAAATTTATTATTAAAGGAAAACTGAGATTGAATATGCTTGTTGTGAAATTTATAACGTTCTTTAATTATACAGTTCTTTTATAACGTTGTTTATAAGAAAAACGCAACACGAAAAACGACCAGACACATTTTCAAAAACAAATTTAACGGTTTCACCGCAATCATGAAAAATGCATGTTGAATTTTGTAAAATGTTCTTTGCCTAGTAAACTTCACATCTATAAAATAGTATAGAAATTGCGCCAAAAGAACATTAATATATTGCATAGTTATGAGTAGGTATAGTTGTGAAATAATAAAATATTTATGTACCTGTATAGATATTATTTCTAAGTATTTGGTACGCCTTGCATAAAACGATGAGATATATTTCGGGTACAAAATGATTTATGATTACAATTATCAGACTTGGAACGCTGCATCGGAGGAATTATTAGGTCACGTGCACGCTCGCGATTCGACAAATTTAAGATTTTTTCAAATCCGGATTTCGCGCACGAAATATGCGCGCATGTGCTCTTTGACTGTACGTTACCTAACCGGGTCGATCCGAGAGACCTGCAGCAGCAGATTTACCACTGAAAAAATAATAATATCGTTAAAATATTGCATCGTATAATAATACGCATTTATGATGTTTTATATTATAAGTCTATTGTTCCTTAAAGTCCTCTCGCGATGAGATAATAATACAATATTATTATGTCGTCCGTTGCGTCATCGTTCTCGTCGCGGGGTTATCGAATTTTGAGAACACTGCGCGTGTGCGTGCCAAGTTCCATATTTTGTATTTGTATTATTGTTAGTTTAGTTAAGATAAAAAAGTGTTAAAAGTGCCTAAAGTAAATCATGGTTTTCCTCTCAATCTGCGTATGCACATCAAAATAATTATTTGTTATAGACATTATTTTGTTAAAAAGGGATTTGTGGTAATTTTTCAAAGCATTTTTTAAAAGTTTTAAGGACATATAATTGTTATATATTGAGCCGGTGTCGGCCATAAAATATAACAGCGTCGGCATCTGTGTTGATATCGGAATTTCAGTTTATTATTATTTTTATTTTTTTATTTTGCAATCATGTGCATTGCGACGCTTGTAAAGTGTTTTTGTTTAATTGATGGTACATAAAAAAATATATATATTATATATATAGGTATATACATTTTCAACGAGATTGCGATTTTTCACAAAGCGTTAATTTTGAGAGAGAGAATGCGTACAAATAATGCCTGACGTCGATAATAGGATAAATCCATTGGTAGAATAATCAAAAACAACAACAACAAAAAAAATACAGTAGCCAGTATGAGTACATTTGATGTATAATGAATTTGTTTGTATTCGTAACGCTGATATGTTAGATTTTCAATAAGCTACCGATGATGAGCAATAAAAAACATGTCTGGTTTGATTGAGTTGTATCAGCGTGTTACTGTGTTGTAGGCTTTATATCAATACGTATTATAGAGTTATAAAATACGAAAAATTGATAGTTGATTTTGTTGGACACGTGAAACGGAAAATCTAAAAAATTCAAAATATGACGCTGCAAGATCGATTAAATAGGTAACTGTCTTGACTTTTATTATTGGTTTATAGATAGGTTTATTTTCCATGGATCATCTAATATATATTAGGTCACATGAAAGTGGGAGTCGGCACATGTATAAATTATATTGTATAAAGTTTATCCATTTCTTCAGTATATTATAATGTACATAACGTTGGAAAATTTAGAGAATTTGCATAAACGTTTAACTTGATTGATAAACTTGCTGCAAGTTACAATTGTTTTCACCGAATCGTAGAAGAAAATTGACTTATTGTTGATCTATTCTTGGTATGTTCGAGATATATTATGTAATTTTATTTCAAAATTGTTTCTAACTGTATTGTTTGTTTAACAGCTTCTCTGTTTATCTTTTGATCTACACGAAGGTATCATGTATTGTGTAATGTTAATACGTCTTAGTTGCTTAATGCCAATTAATTTTTTTATTTTTCACAGCCTTATCTATCAGGTTCAAAATGCTTATCCATATTATTTTAGTTTACTAAATGTTGCTATTTTATTAAAATGTATTAAAAATAAAACTTTTGTCGTAGTGTTATTAAACATTTTTGAATATCAAAGCAGTAATATTATATTATTTAAATAGGTGTTCATATGATAATATGATAAACGAAAACACCAGACATACATAAATTAAGTTTTTGAATTATATTCATAGATTCATAATTTATACAGTATACGTAAACTTATAATATTTAATACTATAAATTATAATATTAACACCTTTTTTTCGTTCAAGATTTTGATTAGATTTGTAACAGATTTAGACCACCACTTTTCACGCAATAAACACGATTTTATTTTAATATATTATTATTATATACGAAATGTCGATCGCGCAGAAATACAACGATGACGTATGTTTAAAAATGCTGACTTTGTGTTTTTTTTTTTAGATTTTGAATACAGAAAACCGAAGTCAAAATGAATAACAACAATATGGAAAAATTGTTTATGGCTGCTGTGGTTACAATTTTGGTGGCTGCCGTAACCGCATATCCAAGCAAATCGTCTTTCCTCGGTTGTCAGAGCTCAGAAGACTGTGGCGTGGATGAATGTTGCGTTTTAGGTACGTGCCTTCTATCAACGACGGAGTAATATAATTTTAACAATATTAATAATAATTATTAATTACACAAGTACACATATCACAGTACACCCCAATAACATACCATCAACATGAGTTATAGTAACAGCGTTTCTCGACCAAAAAATAAATTTACACTTTAATTAACGGAATTTAGATACAAAAAATTGGAAAAAAGTTCAAGCTGACCTATTGGTCAAACATAAATTGATTTTATGATTGTCTACGCTGAATTTTAATATTATGCTTAAATAATAGATCTTCATTTTATATTTCGGTGTCAACAAAATATATATATTTTTTTCTATAATAGTCTTGAATGAATTAATATAATATTATAATATTATATTGGCGACTCGTGGGAATCTATGTTCAGGACAACGTCGGATTTACTGTATTAGAATATTATTACGACAATACTATTACATAGTAGATAATATACAATATACAAGTAGTAAAATATTCAATATAATAGGTACTATATTATAATATTATGTAGATAGTTTCGAAATAATTCGGTAACCAAACGCTGGTCGATGGAAAATATATTTTGGTTGTCGATATATTACGACGAAATTTCATCAGACTCTGGAATACGGGACTTTTATAACGATATTTGTTTCGTGTACACACAGTTTTCACTATAGTTTTTAGAGTATTGGTGCTATATAGTAGAAATCACCGAGCGTACACGCGGAGTTTGAATGTACCCACAACGGTCGCGACGGCTTCAATATATAAATTTGACGTGGGATATTGGATATTATAATTTGCATTTATACTCAGCTAAAGGTTATAATATCGATTTCATTTTATTAATATCGTTTAACAAGTTGAATCATTGACGACGATATTACATTATGTTTTATATTCCGCATATCAACTTACCCGTGGTAGTGTAACTGTATATTAGGAACAAGATTAAAACAATTACATTTATGCGCACATTATATTATACAGTGTGTAAATAGAAGATGTGAGGTATTTTAACGAGTTTCAATGTCAAATTCCAGATATAACATGTTATTTTATAAGATATACATATTTTATATCCATACGGTTTTATTAATAATATTAATTATGTCTATAAGTTTCCAGAGCTCAATCGATATATTTTAACTTATAGTCGACGGTATGGTTTTATACCATATTATGTTGCCTCCGATAATAATAATTATGATTACAAAAATAATTGAATATAGGTAGTTGTGTAGTATTTCCGCGTATATCACATTTTAGCAGTTTAAAATTCGCGTAGGTATCGCGGTGTAGTGGTTTCGATTGTTTCGAGTGTCGACAGAGAGAGAGAGAGAGAAAGAGCCAAGGTGTTATTATATTATTATGTAGTCATTTATTATTGTCATGATCAATTTTATCATTTGAAATTGAAAACCTAAAGATATTAAATGCGATAATAACAATTAATTATGTTGTATTACACAGCTCAAAACAAACTCTTGACTGTTGCGTATTTGACATTGGTTTTTATCGTTGGAGCGCTACAGTTATATATTATAGTGGCGACAACAATATGATTACGAGCGTTGCGGAAATTGCGCGGCTTATCAAAATTCCATAATAAGAGTTAAAAGAAATACAACAGGTTATTGCGGTTTCGTTAAGGGTTAATATTGTTTTGATAATGGTTGTAAAAATTGCGCTTTGAAAAAAAAAAACTAAAAAAATAACAATTCATAAAACGGCGACACCAAGGCCGTGGCGTCAATGGGATACGTTTTCTTATGTGCACGTAAGAAAAAAAAATCGGTTTCGGTAAAAATCGTGTTTACGCGCCGCCGCACCGCCGCACCGCCGCCTCGCTGTACACAATTAATTGTGCAAGACGCAAGTCACTCGTGTACGACAGAGCTTTAATAACAGTGTTAGTGCAGTACCAAATGTCGCACAATATCGTGTGCCCATACACATTATTATAATGACGGTACGAAATCGGCGAGCGCTAAACCATCAATAGCTTCTTAAACGGTTTATGTTTTCGTATCTAATACCTGTATAGACGAAAAATAAAAATACAATCGTGAGAATCGACGCCTTCGATATAATATTGTACACCGCCTACGCGCGGCGGGTCTTCATCTCCGAATGTCAAGGAGGTATATTAATTGTCGTAGAATACGTGTGCTGTATTATAGTTACGTGTAAATACAAACCATCGTATTATTGTTACGTTGTCGCCGATTGCGCCGCGGAACTGGCGAATATTATTATTTTAAGAACCTTTTTCAGATTTAGTCGAGAATTCTCTGTTTTTTTTCAACCGTATATAGCTTATAATCTGACTATATTATTATTATTATTATTATTTTTATTTCGTGGAAGGACGTTTTATTTTATTTTGTTTTTTTTCATCTTGTTTTCCCCGCCGTTCCCCGCAGCGTGTATAATACATAAAAATAGTATTGACTTTTGATTTTCAAATGGTAGTCATAGTTTTGGGTTTCAATACGAAGTAGAATTCCCGTTGTGTCTGTCCTTCGTGACCATCGTTGCCGTGGTTACCATTGTTGATTTTATGAAAATATTAATTTACCATATTTTGTGGCTTTGGGATATATAATATTATCGTCGATGGTGTCGTTCTTTACATTGTTTTTCATTGAAGTTAAATTAATTAAATCATCATCTGCTACCACTCTATTATCTCGTCTATCTGCTATATCCAATGCAATATATTATTATTTTATCCCTATAGTAACCAGTACTTGTGACTAGTTAAAATTATTGGTTGTATTTCATATAATATACTTAAAGAAACTACAGGAAACCTTACGTGTGTTTCATCTTATAATTTTTATTTTACACGAAACAGAGAATAATACTTTTATTAAAAAAATATATAAAACGGACTACCTGTCCAACAGGTTGCCCATACTGCTCCATAGTGACACACCATGCTTTTTGGATATTATGTTATTGGTGGTAACATAATTCTTGGAGTTTAAAGTCAAATAAATATACAATTCAATAAAATAACAACTAATAATGGATAAAACATAAAATACAACACGATAAACAGTGAACTAAGTAATTAGATATTTGCTGACAATATCGATCTACATAGATTTAATAATGAACCAATTGTTTATTAATACATTTTGTTCATTATCATTTACTCCTTCCTGTTCATCAAATTTAATACAATATAGTTAAATGTAATAGCACTTAAAATTGATAAGTATAATGCAATCGCTATTTCTCAGTTACTAACCGTATGAGACATATTTAACGCATAATAACTCTTGTCGTGACAATAAATTCGTATGTTACTTTTAGAATGGACTAAAGTGTTAAATTTAAGTATTAACTTTTTAGGTTGACATTTTTTCTTAAATGTTAACGCTAAATTTGAATTTAGTACATTGAAATGGAATATTTTTCAGAAAATGCTGTTTATGCACATCATATTATATTAGTTTATCATAAAGTATATTAATTATTATTTATACATGTTGTACGAATATATTGAATTAAGAAGGATATATTTATCGAGTGTTTATTGACACTACTCACCTCTTCTAACATTTAAACGCTCATAAATAATATACTAGTGCGATATTCGATGTATATATATATATATATATAAGATATAGTATATACGTGTAAAAATGTTAAAAATATAATATTATTATTTCCAACCAAACTGCAAACATCGGCTGAAAACGAGAAAACAACGACGTCGAGTGGTGTTTCTCAACACAATATACCTGAACAAACTGCCTCGTTATTCGTATTAAAATATATATATATATTATAATATTTAATGTCCACCAATAGAGAGAAAAATTTTACATCATGTAAGGTAGTGTAGGTATAAAAATATACCACATTATATTAAAATAATAATAATGTGTCGTGTAAGGAATTTCCGATTTTGTACACCGGACCACCGTTGGCGGCGCGAAATTCCGTACTATATCGGAACCGGTTACCGAAGATGATATTATTATTATTATCATCATCATTATCACCACCACCATCATCATCATCATGCAGCCAAAGAACGTTAACGGTCGCATATAATGTTATACTGTACAATTCTACGGTGTAGAGGTACACGCGCGGTGTAATACGATTCTCATCCGTCGGGGTCAACCGTGGCTTGACCTTAAATGGCTCGGGCGTGCACCCGCCACCGTCGCCTACTAAAACCGCGTTTGCAAGATTTTCCACGACTTCGGCGATGAGTGGGCATCATCGGTTTGCCCGTTTTTATCGATTTCGGCCAGACATAATATGGTATTTAAAATTTTTCCGCCACGTGTAAAGAGAAGAATCGCTGCAAAAAGCGTGTTTCGTTCTGATGAACAAACGTCTGCACAGCCGATTGTATCTATCTATCATCGCGTACGTATTATATTTCAATAAATTTTTCTTAACGTTCGCTCGTTAAACTACAATTTTTAAAAGTCATACATCGCTTTTAAACGTATGAGATGCAGTAAATAATACACTGCGACTCACACAAGTCTATCGTGCAGCAAGAATCAAGATATCTGGTGAGTGCATGGCGATAGATGACAAACGTTTTCAAAAACTATTTGCAGAGGGGAGAATTTAAATTGTTTTAATCTATATGAAGTCTTTGAGGTGTTGGTTTTATTATAATGATGTATTTTAATAATAATTTTACGTCACATGGAAATATTTTTTATGTACTAAACAAATGTCATACGTGTTGACAATTGCTACACAAGTCAGAAATTCACTTGCAGTGTTTGTCTAAATGTTTGCTTTTCTATATTTTCCTTAATAATATAATTATTTTCTCATTACGAGTTGGTACGATTTTCAGATGAATAATATTGTGATTTAAAATTTTAACTGTTGGTTAATTTCATTTTCTTTGAGAATGGAACTCAAGTTAAATTTTCCGAACGGAGTCGAATCTTTACTGGCACGAATATTGTATTACCAAAGGTCTCTAAACACGACACGACAAGACACATTTTCGTGTTTAGATTGCCTTTCAAAACTTTTCACATGGAGCATAATTTATTTATCAGTTATCAATATTTGATGTCGTTGATGAGAATTGTTATCGGAATTGCTATAACGACGACGCGACACAGAAGATTCGTCGTTTTCTAACTGGAAATAACAATGTACGGGTGGCTGGTTTATGTATTCAAAATGATGACGAAATCCTCGTCAAAGTTTTGTCCATTCATATGAAACGTTATACATAGGTATAACGTGCTATTTTCGTTATAGATATTGAAAATAATTTTCTGCTTACATTTTAATCTTTTTGTAAGCCGTAGTACACCTACTTTTGTAAGAATAAAAAATAAGTCTTTGTCCCCTTGATAACGAATACTTGCTGTTCTGAATGGTATTTTGTTGTTAAACATATTATATTTTATGCTATGTAGTATGTACTAATTAATTATACTCTTTGATAAGACCGTAACTGGGGGGGGGGGTGTATAGGGGTCCTATATTAGAGGCCTATATTTAAAAAGAATGTTGGATCACCGAAATTTTTTTCAGTTACAGTCTTGTTTCTTGATGCATTCAAATATCTGGTTTCTGGTATGTAATAATCACACAATACCTTTTTTGTTCCTGTTATATAAAATCCATTGTTGGTAATACTTATTTTGTATATTATTTGCATTAACTTTTCTTTTACTAATAAAATGCAGTGTAATTTTCACTGTTGTCTCAACTAAGGTGAGAATTGATTTTCATTCATTCATTTAATTTTTTTGCTTGCGTCACTAATTTATTAGTAATTTTTTCCCTTAATCTTTTCTGATTTTATCTTTTGCTTGTAATATAACGCATATGTGTACATAATATTATTATCAACTTAACTACAGTCTAGGACTATGATATTCCAATTAATTACGCGTAGCTGAGTAGTTCTAAGTGATTAAAAGTTCATTTTAGAAATCACCAAAAAACTATTCTGATCATTGTTATAAATTGTTTTCAATTGTGTTGGAATTTATTTTTGCTTATACAATTTTCGTAAAACATTTCAAAAGTTATTCTGTTGGTGTGAACTTTGCAAAAAAATAAACATTGAAAATGGTTTTATACGACAATGAAGGTATGAATAAATATTGAGACCAATCCAACGATGACCAACAAAAGGTTTTTGATGGTTTCCAAACTGAACTGTTGACTTTACTCTGCCAAGTTCATAGAAATAATAAATAGGGGTCTAAAACTTTAATATAGTTTAGGAAACTTAAACAGTTAAGCATTTTAGTTAAGAACAGTAAAGCTTAAACTTGTTTAAAAATTAGCAAACTATTAATTCAATTATTGCGTAATGCGTGTTAATATGTATCATGTTTAAAATCAACAGACAACAGTATAATTACAGTACCTAACTATTGTATTAAGCATAAGTCATATATATTCATACATAATATATGAATAGTGTTGTAATATTATATTTTTTTTTGATTATTTATTGGGTCAATGATGCAACTAAGCCGAAACAACAAAAAGGAAATAATGATTATATTAATATTTATTCTCGGATATTGCATTAGTGTCGATTTGAAATATAAAAAGTAGATCAATGGGGGAAATAAGCTAAGATAGCAGAATGCAGAGAAACATAAGAAGACCGTTATTAACACCGTCGAAATAAGGAGTGCGTCATTAGCCACACTGTGGGGTTGTTGAAGCATGGTTTTTAGAAATTTAATAAAATTGTTTAATTGTATTTATTGCGTGTTTTTGTATGAAGGGTATAATTTGGTTTTTGGTATCTGTATATACCTGTTTATTAAGTGAGCATAAAACAATATTTAACTATACAAAAAAAAATGTATATGATAATTATTACGAAAATGATAATACACGTTTACTAAAATTATGATAAACACTAATTGGGTTCCGGTTTGCAATTAATTGCGTATAATAGGTAATTAGGTAATATAAAACCTAAATATAATTAAGATTGTGCAACCAAAAATATTTGAGATGTAGAGTTTTTTATCTGGCCGAAAAAAATTCCGATAATTTGTTCTAGGTAAAGTGACTTGTTAAAGTAGTAGTACTGGACGCCTCTCAACTTAAACCGTTAAGCCTTGTAATTTATTTTATGTAAATTACTTATTGTATTTTTACTGTACAGATTGTAAATTTTTGTGTTTTTTTTTTTAAGAGATAAGATAAAGTGACTTAAATACAACGAACATAATAATATTATAATAATATATAGAAATTCGTTGAATTGTAGAAGTTCTATAGTTGGAGGCTAGCTACAGTCTAATAATTACATACACTTATTTAACTGAGAGACTTTAAATATTGTATAATTGTGGATGGCCTTCGATTGTATTTAAGTAAAATATTTTGCTCTCGGACAAATTGACTTTTGGACTTCAGATGCCATGTCTAGTTCTGTCATGTTGGTTTCAATATTACCGGAATTCCGGAAGTCTGGACATCGGCTTCAAAGAATCTTTTCTGGAGATATTTATTTATTTATTTATATTAAATACGAGACAGGCTCAATTACATTGTTTTGTATTAAATAATTATTAACAAGAAAGTTGTAAAAATTTAAGAATGAACAAACAATAATTACGCTAAGTACTAAGGAATTGTAGGTCCTCATTGGCCAATTTTATCATATGGACAATAGGGTAATTAGTTAAATAATTACAGCGGCTAAAAGGAAAGGAATACGGAAAAGGAAAGAGTATCTGGAATAAAAAATAGGAACTCTGAAATTAACTTTAGATAGGAGGGTAGGGGCATCAACTTCATCATTAATAAGTTTAGAAAGAAACGTTAGATTGCCCTGTTTCCTCTTATCACTTATGGTAGACAAACGGAGTTCAACACTGGTTCATACTCATTAGGTGTTCACTCAATGTCTAATGCGAAAGCGGAAAATTTTAAAAATTTACGCTGAACTCTTTCAAGTTGACAACTACCATCAAGTGCACATGGTTCTCAAATAATTATACCATAGTCCAACACAGACCGAACGAAAGAGCAAAACATTTTGATCGTTATGAGTTCGTTTACAACGCCAATGACAAACATCCCAGAGCCTGATGTCTCGATGAATGCCACGCTGCCTTGTTCATAGGTGGACGACGTGTAAGTGTAGGGCTGTTGTTGTATAGCGATATAACATTATATGTGAATCAGTTGGTAGTAAAATGCTAGCACTTTGCACACGCGGAAATCGAAATGGCGTATTATTGTTATTATATTGTTTTCAACATTAATCAACGCTGATAGCAAAATTCCGACATTGTAATGATCGTTGATGGTAGGTGGAATAATAACTACAATATTATTATTCAGCTTTATTCAATTATCGTAATAATAGAATAACAACAAAAGTGTTTGTTGTATGAACATTTAAATTTACGCGAATTCGCTTCCACGGGACTGAAAGTTAAACAATAAAAATTAAAATGTATAAATTAAAATGTAAATACCCGAGGAGTGATTGCCATGTCGGTGAGCCATAAACGTTTACTATCGATATTTCGTGTATACCGATATATAGTAACGGAACTAAATTTATTTAACAAAATAAGTGCATACTCTGTTTAGTGTTTATTATTCAATTATGTTACAAGTTTATAAATACTGACGTAAAGTGTCTATATATTATGAACCTTTTCTAGGAAATCATTTTCCATACTTGAAAACAATTATATTACACAATAAAATAAACTACCCAGGTAGGTACTTGGTTTTTAAATCAACATAATAATATGTAATATTGGTAATCGGTATAGTTTTTTCATTCGCTTCTCGGAATATAAACATTAAGTAATAATGGTTCAGATGATGTGGTTATGTTATAATAATTTGTAGGCTTTGATATTTATAGTCATAATTGTTTATATGGGATGATACCATAAACTCAATATTTATCGATTTAAAAATGAATATTCAACTTATACCTGATTTATAGTAATTTATTGTTAATTAGTACCTATAACCTTTTTAATCAATATTTTGTATTATATAGTAGACAGTAAACTGCATAAATCAATTCATCACGATCAATAAAATTTAATATACTCAAAAAAAGTTTTTTCTT
>JACXSJ010000031.1:119169-222797 GCA_014851325.1 Pentalonia nigronervosa
AAAAAAAAAAAAAAAAAAAAAAAATCCGATAAGAAAACTTTTGGAATAAAATATTTTAATCGTTTTGAGTATAATTAATCAAACTAATAATCCTAAAACGTTTATTAAAAATGCATTAATGTTTTTCAATGTTGGTAAATTAAAAAAAAAAAAAAAAATGATTGGCATACTTTTTATAAGATTTACCCATTTTGTTAAATTTGGAATGCCGAGTTATCAACCAGTATTAATACCTCATATATTATCTATAACCTATTACTATCAACATATTCAACATAGACATATCATGGATCCATACAACATTTAGCTCTAACTGCGCCGATCGGCTTTAGTAATTCTGCAAAACGGTTCGCAATAGCAATATACGGGCTGCTATCGTTCACGGTTTCACTGTATTTTCGTCCAGCTCGTTCGTCGACGGAGGCGCGTGTTAAATTGTTTAGAAAAAACGAGAGAGACCTTGTGAAGCGAAGAGTCGTCATTGTCAGTTTTCTTACAATATTCATATATATATATATTATAAACCCATAATATTATACAATTTGTGTTACTCATCGCGCCGCAACAATATAAAATAATAATACTATAGTATAACGTTTCTGCCAAAAGAACGTTGGATTAGGCATTATGATATCATATATATTATACCTACATTATGATAATATAGTCGCTCGTTAAACGTGCGAGTGTAGGCCGGAAAATTAATGAGACGCGTAACTTACTCGGGAGAAATTCGCGTGATAATAATATACGAACGTATAGTCATACATACGCCTACGGGAAATTTTGTTTTTTTTTTTCGATTTTCGGCACAACTCTCGGGGACAACACCGCCGGACAATGGATACATTCAATTCGAGCCACTGTATATTACAATAATATAATATGCGTTTATTATGTGTTATATTAATATTGTACACTATGTATAGACCAGCTGAGACGGCGTATTTTATTCCACCCACACGTAAATATTATACACGCACAGTGTACTTCTATATACATAATACAATATAATATAATATTATGACATTATTACCAGCACGGCAGCGCTTATATAGTATTATTCATATTATTATTATTGTAATACGTGCCGCGCTCGGTCTGTACGTACTTCTTAAGGGTATCGATGACTGCGTGCACATCATCGTAATAATATTAATATTAAAGTGTTGTACGTGGCTACTGCCCAGCCGCCTGTTCTGTGGTCGCCCCCGCAATGGTTATGCAAATCGTCAAGGATGAGACGTACACCGAGACTTGCCACACGGCATTATATTATATAGGTACGGCACAAATGATATCATTTATATTATATTACAGTATAATTCGATGGCCGAGACGCAAAAAGCCAGGTTTTTTTGTTGCTCAAAACCGTATCAAGTCCATTTGCAAGAAGTTAAACAGGGGTGGATCTTATCATTTTGTCAAATATTTAAATGCCGCCATGTTTTGATTTTTTTTTTTTAATTAATTTTTGAACATTCGGATACGGACATTTATTTTTTTTAGTACATAATTACTTGTGTATATTTCATAACGTGTCTTTAAAAAATAAAACGTACAGTTACGACTTACAGTTACGACAGTTACTACTCACGATCTATATTCTATATTTTTAATAAATATTTATTTCAAATAATAAGGCGTAACTACATATTATATATTTCTTTGGTATGGTAAAAAATGCATTTTTTTCTCAAAAACTAAAAACCAATTTTGGACTTTAGAAATAAATAAAAGGTTTTATGATCTAATAATAGTGTATGGTCCGGTCGTGTTATTTTATCGCAATGATATTAGCTCTACTTTTATATATTATACCTTTACCTGTTGTCATACATTGTATACATTGTTTTAAATTATTATATTGACATTTTATAAAATTTATGTCTATCTTTGATTGTCCCTAAATGTCGTATGTATCTACTCGTATATGTCAAATACTAGGAAGAAATATAAGTATATGATTAAATAACAATAAATAAAAAAAATATATTTAAAATATATCAATGTACCCAATTAATTAGAAATCTTTATTATTAATTGGAAATACAAAATGTATAGTATGAACTTTTATTCAGATATTAGAAAGATATAGATAAACATGATCTATAATGTTTTAAAAAAATTAAAACATTAAAAACAGCTTTCCAGTAAAACGTTGCGATTGTGACCTACAACTTTTGGCGGGTTAACAAACTACCCACATAATCTGTGGACTTAACCGTTTTCTATTTTTCCGCCTGACCGACGAGACACAAACGCGCTAATGCCACATGGACGCGGGTCGTGAATTATTTTATTCGCAATTTATTTCGGCATACATAATATTATAGATACTTACAGACAGAACTGTCCAATGTAATTCATTTTTAAATACTTTAAATTTTCTTTTTTAATGTTGATTTGATTAAAATAGTATTATTACTTAGATAATAAATGCCATTTCACAGTTTGTTCCGCTACACACTTACAACTATATACAACATATACGTATTCATATACATGTATCGCAGTGACCACTGTACATGACGTGTATATACAACGTGGACTTTATAATAGTACATAATATTATGCTCTAGTTCTTGTTTTTCAACTTCAAACACCTATTGTAGACGTAATAATAATAGTAGATTTTTGCAACTTATCTCATTTTAAAGCTATAGATATTAAGATTCAAGTACATTTAAAAAATATGTTAACTTTAATAAGTGCAGAGTTATTTTTTTTTAACACTTTCCAAAAATCAGATGTTGAATAACATTATTGGAGAAAAAGTGGGCGAAGATGCTTTACGAATCACTCTGTATATCACATTGGAATCGGATGTAATTCTTAATATTTCACGATTATTATTATCATTTTATTAACTGGTTATTTATTTGCACGAATTTTGTCTATGATTTTAAACGCTACCTTCAAACGACGCGTTGATAATAATAATAATAATAATATTATGATAATAAAAACTTGTTGAAACGTAATTTGTTTTAGCGTGTAAGAATGGGCTCTAGTAGAAGGTTGAAAATCATAATAACGAAGAGAAATGGCATTTTGACATTTTCTGAGTATGCATAGACAAAATCATTATGATATAAATTTGACCTATTTAACTGCTTATATTGTCTTGCGATTTATGTACATTCCAAAGATAATCAAGACGAAACATTTATGTAATTATGAGTTCGTTGTAAATTTCGGTCACGTTTCAAGTCAGTATCTACGACTTACAAGTACCTATTACACTTTTGACTATTTTTGACGGTCGTTAATATTAAATAATGTTGATTTTCATTGAAATGGTAAGGAAGAACTTTTATATTAAGATCAGAATATTTTAAAAATGAATTTTTTGTTCCTAATGAAACTTGTGAATTATGCAACAAAATGTAAGTAATTTTAATTGATTCGTAGTCATACATTTAAACCATACAATTATATGTATATATATAAAACAATAAAAACTTCCCGAAAAAAATTCTCAATAAAATTATAAAAAACAAAAAAGTATATTATTGTATTTATAATATACTATCCAAATTATTTCTAGGCACTTTTTATAATTTTTAGTTTTAACTTTAAAAACTTGGCTATTTATTCTGAACCTATAATTTTATAAACAAAACTAACACTAATATGGATTAAATTTATCAAGAAATAAATGTTTGTAAAACAATTTTAAAATTATAAATTTCCAAAAGCAATAAATTTGTTTCAGCAATGTTTTATTGTTTTTTTATAATTTTTTTTTCGAATTGTCGCTGTCGTTTTCGATTATTTGCAGTGAACAAAACAAAAAAAAAAAAAGACTTACTCATCACCTCAAAATCATTTAATTTTTTTTTCGTGAAAATTTCAATCTCTTTATAATATCATGCTTGTATAGTTATCGTAATATGCGTTGGCACACAACAATGCAATATAACTACACGATGTACATAGCGCAGTTGGGTTATACTGCAGGAAGAGGTATACAGACTTATATATTATACAGATCGATTGTCGGGCTAAGTTGTCGCAGGCTGGTCCTACAATAAATTATTTATATTATTATAATATACTATATTGTACCTTAATTACTACATTTTCACAATGTGTGCCATAATGTACGCACATAATGATAATATCATAGTCGTGTTAACAACGAACGGCGATCAATTGTTTGCACTTTGCAGCGTGGTCGCAGAGGCCGTTGCAGCATTATCCTAAATGTATATAAATCTGCGACATTTTCATTCGGTGTCGTATAATATATGTTTATGATATTATGTTGGTCTAACGGGATGCTGCCGCAGCACGGCGCGTAGACATGTTATTATGTCACACTATAATATAAATATGCTTACAGATTACAGGGTGATGCATTAAACTGTAGGCTTCGTTCATTATGTTCTCTGTAAATTTTGAGATTTTGAAAAAAAAATATGTCTTTTGTATATAGTTTGAATAAATTGCTAAATTAACATTAATTGTTGATGTTAGATTTTCACAAAATATCTAACTTTTAAAACCACGATGAAACTTTTATTAGATTGTCATTAATCTCATAAACACGTTCATATGTTGCATGTATAATTTACTAGCATACCTATATAGAATACATTTAGGTACTACAAGCATTGTTATCGTTTTATAATATAGTATGCTATTTCATTCTGATCATTAAAATTATAAATGATTCAAAATAAAATCCATCATTCAATTATCGATAATTATAAATTCTTTAAGCTGTTAAAAAAACATAATTTTTTTTTTTGGAAAAATTACAAAAAAAAAATGATTTGAGTGAATTAGTGTAGTTGATTTCATTGGATCGCCCTGTATATTATATTGTATTTAAAAGACTGCCATGGCCGTGCAGGTCCGTGAAATACGACCGTTGCCGTTCGTCGGGGTCCCAAACGGTCCACAACCATCGTGTAATATATTATACGGGTTAGGTATATACGTACCCACGCGATGTCTGACTTTCTAGTTTCAGAGTCGAGTTCACACGCTCTTGTTTTACGTTATTTACCGCTAGAAATCGCAAACGGTATAAGCGCAGCGCCGCAGCAGCGGTATATCTCCACCTCTGCTTAATAGATTTCAGACAATATTTGAGTAAATTTATAAGCCTAATAGTATAATTTATACTAAAAGAAGATCGATCTACTCGATCATTTTTGGGTTATAAATCGTTCATGTTTTTTTAATGTCTACCGTGTAGAATAATAGTTATCCGAAATCAATAAACTCTATACCTTTTTGAAATCCACGAAACTCGAAAGAGATTTTTCTCCTTTGGATAAACTTCTTAGTTAAAAAATGATATAAAAACGTTTAATTGGTGAAGTTAAAAATTAATTATAAAAAATAACTTTGCTAATGTTATAAGTATTTTGAACAAATAAGTAATTTAAGCTAGATGTCAATTAAAAGTTCATTTATTTCATAACAAACAAAATAAAATTCGAAGAAAATAAAAAAAAAATATATAGTTTTTAATTACAATATTATTAATATGAATAATTTAATATCAAATATATTAAACAGTCATAGATAATTATTTAAATTAAATTCTAAGAAAAACATTTTGCTCGATTGAAAGCAAAACAATAAAGGCATACCTATATTATATTAAATTTATTCAAAATCAATAATAATTTTTATTTAAATATTTAAACTATAATATAATACAATAGACTATAAAAATATGTTCATATATAATAACTAAATGTTTTTGCAATAAACAAAGCTTTTCAGTCCAAAACTATTTCATTGGAATCTGGGCTTTGTAGAAAAAAACAATAACAAAAACAGTAAAAATTCTGATGCAACACGATTGCACACTTTTTATTTGAAAAAACACAACACGATTACGCACTTTTTACTTGAAAAAAACACAACACGGTTGTGCACTTTTTAACTTTTTTCTTTGAGCAAACACAAATATTTAAATAAACATCAAATCAAAAAAATTATCAACATTAATAATAACGTAATACGTATAGTAAAAAAAAAAAAAAATAAAAATAATACACCACAGTAATTTATTATTAAAAAAAAAAAAAAAAACAAAAATCAAGTTAATATAATTTTTTAGCACAAAAATGTGGTTTTAATGTCAGAAAATAATTATTTAAAGATATCTCATTATTTTTATATTTTTTCCGAGTATTTATTATAAATGCAACACCACACGATTGCGCACAAAGTTCATTTAATTTTATATTGTTGGCTTAAATGATTATAGTTTAAGAAACCTACCTATAATATAATATACATATACCTATGCACAATTGCTGTCCAGTGGCTACCATATAGCGGTTATAGATCTGTAAATAATATTTTATCACTTTAATAACTGATAAGTGTTAGTAGCTGTGGTTTTAAACGTATTTCTTTTCCGATGTATTCACATCCGATAATATTTATTGCACCGGATTTTATTGATAATTAACTAATACTATATGTTAACTAGATGTATAGTGTGGTAGTCGTCAGTCACACACTCACGTCATATCTAAACGTGATATTATATTGTGGTAGTCTCCCGTCGCGCAACATGTATATTTCCGTTTTATTTTTGTGCAATTTTGTTTTGAGAAAATGGAGAAACAATTATGCCAAAAAAAAAAAAAATTGTAACATAAGATGGTAATCAGTGCATTTTAGTTGATGATTATAAATATAGTGAATTAAAGTTCTGAAAAAGTGTGGGAACATTCGGTATCGCTGTATAAATAAAAATTGTTCTATCAGTTTATTCGTTGGCAAGGATGTGATTAAAGTGTTAAGTATGTTAAACGAGCATACTAACGTGATTACAGAAAATATTGGTTGGTAGGCGAATTGTGAATTCTCGTTTAAAAAGAAAACGTGAAAATGATTTTCTCACTAGGCCAAATAAAATAATTAGGCAAGAACTTCGAAATACCAAAAAAGATCTAGTTGGTTTATTTTGATATAAAATTATGGAGAAAGTATATGTACGATAAACGTAGAAAGAATATGCAAAAAATTCCAAAATCTTTAGAGGGAGCGATAATTCAGTTGTTTGATGGTCGTGAAAATATTACTAATACTGGTGAATTATTTTGTCACATAAAAGAAACTTCAAGTCCAGTTATATTAACTTGCAAAACTAATTACAGAACTATTGAGTCAATCTTTTCATATTTTTGCAGACGGAACATTATCAAATGCACCAGATATTTTGAACTGTATTCAATACATATATTATAAAATGGTTTTTATGTTCCTGTAATTGACTGTTTTTTTAATTTCAAAATCAACTGAAACTTATATACAGATGTGGCACATAATTATTAATTTATGTTTAAGATTTGTTGACATAGATATAAAAAATTCATTAAACCATTCAAAGTTTTATTTTTATTTTGAGAAAAGTGCTCACAACGTTGTTAGATATTTTTTCCCAAACTGCACAATTATGGCCTGCAGATTTCATTTAGGTCAATCTTGGTTCAGGAAAATTCTAAGTGATAATAATTTATTAAAAAAACTATAATTCAAAATCTGAACTAAGTGTTTGGTTGAAACAATTTTTTGCACTTGGATTTTTACCCTCGCAAGATGTAGACGATGCTTTTGCTTATTTAATTGAAAATAGCCTCGCAGATAATTTTGAATTCACTGATTATATACTGAAATTATATATTATCTGATACCGATTTTTTTTATCGATTTTATGGAGAACTGAACCTTCAACAGAGGCAAGAACGACCAATGAGCCAGAATCTTTTCATATCCACTATAATTTTTAGTTTTATACATTTCATCCGTCTATTCACCAAGTTATACATATTTTATTCGATATTTCAAAGTGAATCTTATTTAAAAATATATAGTATAAAACAACAAAATATTAACAAGCTTCGTAAAGAGCAAGAAGAAAATATTACATTTATAATAAATACTTGGAAAAAATATAAAAATAATGAGATATCTTTAAATAATTATTTGCTGACATTAGGATCACGTTTTTGTGCTAAAAAGTTATAAGAACTTGATTTTTGTTATATATATATATATATTTTTTTTTATAACACGTAATAATAAATTACAATATGTATTTTTTTTTTTTTCACTATACTTATTATGTTATTAATTATTATTATTGTCGTTATGAGATATCTTAATTCGTTATTTTTATAGATGAATATCGGCATATTATTTCTTTTTTTGACGTGTAATTACTGTGATGCATTATAAGATTTTCTTTTATTATACATATTACGTTATTATTATTGTTAGTAATTTTTTTTAATTGATATTTATTTTAATATTTGTGTTTGCTTAAAGGAAATAGGTAAAAAGTACGCAATTGTGTTATGCCCCAAAATTTTATCTGCAAAAATTTCGTTTTCTAGAAATATTTTACATCGGGTACCTATATTTTTTTATTTACGTTTATACGTTATTAACGATACATTTTTTAGCTCTAGATTGTTATACTCTAATATAAATTAGGTAATTTTGATAGTTTTCAAATACGTATTATTTACTTCATCAAAGTGTAATATGTGTGTATGTCATATTATTATTGAAATAGGTATTGTTTATACTATCCATCGTATTATTAAAATAATGACATGCGTTTTGTTGTACATCCATTTGAATATTATCATAAATTATGTTGTTTTGTTAGGTAATAAAAAAAAAATTGAATAAACGGTTTAATTCTATAATAAATACTATATGACGATTGTTTCAATTCTGCATTAAAACTAATCTGCATGTACGGGATTAAAATGATGGACTTTCGAAACGTTGTTCGATGATTAAGCGAAAACAAAACTTGTTAAACATACACACATACATTATAGCCGTATATTTTACGAAAAGTGGGTATACCTACGTTGGTTTTAAAACGGATATAGAAAGTCTTGAATTTTGTGAACATTTCGTAACGACCCTCATATAAATGCCCAGTTAAATGTGTATATTATTATAGCTGGGTTGACATGTATAATGGTGTACTATCCATAAAAGTATAGTAAGTGCGCAGTCAGCCAGGTGGAGACGCATTGTAGCTATTACAGTGATGGCATGACCTGCATTTCACCTTAACTGGTGAATTTATTTCAATATTAATTAGCATGATTAAAAGAATAAAATTTGTATACAAACGTAAACGCTGTGTAAATATATAATTACAATATACGTGATACGACGAACGAACACAAACGCTATACGTTACACGGGTTACGGGGTTGAATGATAATATTATTAAAATCGCATTGAAACGGTTTTCCGAGAAAAAATAAACACAAATTAATTCCTGATACTTCTGTCTGTCGTCGAATGACAAGGGGATTGAATTTCAATCGTTTGCGCTCACCCTCGCCTCCTCATTATATGCTTGTACCGCGCAATTTACAATAATATGTTTAGTTACCTACATATTTTTCGACTATTCGAGATATTATTATGTACTCGCGCACTAACACTTCGTTTGCCATTATTTACGCCGTTTGACAAACCCGACACAACCGGCATTTATCAGAATTTGTTTTCGTTATTGCAGGATTGGATTTTTATGACCATTATTTTCCGGCGATCGTTAAGTCCCTACAACACATATTTTGTCGAAGTCGCCGCTCGATTCGCTCCTATACGTGTGCAATGCCGCAAACAATGTTTCGAGATGCTGAGGAGCAAAAGTATTTTTAAGTCCCTCGTACAGGAATATAAGCTCAAATACAGCGAGGTTTAGTCCACCCTCTTCCCTGTTGAAGATTAAACTTTCAAATATTATTCGATAACAGTTTTATTTCCATCCGCGGACGATATTGGCGTATATTATATGACTCAGTGTCGTGTCTACATATGATGGGGATGATTATTTATCTTGTTGATATAAAAATTAATTGGGCCATGTCTTATAGACTTTTGATCAAGCGTTTTACATTATGGGTAAACACATTGTGTTAAAGATTTTACTAAAATCTTAATTAATCTTAATAATATTAATCCTCAATATTGTAGTATTTCGATTATGATGTTTGACATCGCTCATTAAACTCTCATAGCATAGAAATATTTCAATATATATGAATTATTATAAATAATAATGTTACTAGATTTTTGATTTGTTTTACTCCTCTTGATATAACATGGATATTACCCTCACCACCTATAGTCCTATTAATTCTACCATAACAATATGTTAATAATATCATGTTATATAATATTGGTGGATAATAACGAGTTTTCATAATTTGTTTTCAACTCGAATATTGTATTAGCACGGCACGTGTACCTACAATGGAACAACATGCTTTTGGCACAGCGTCGTTTGAAATCAATGTTCAGTATATTAGGTACAGCCGAATCACGTACAACGTACCTATTGTGTGTCATCCCTCGTTTTGTATATCACCCTAACGGGCAACAACCTCACCGATCGGAATTGTCGGTACTGCGTTGCACAATAAACTATTGATTTTGGTGTTTATATATAGAAACTCCTCGAGCCCTACACTTTAGCCGACCACATCAGATACCGATATAATATAAACAATATTCGATCGCGGACGACGACGCGAAAACGGTTCGATCAAGAGTCTATAGGGTCTAAAAAGACGGTGACCACCGCATTTGCCCCACACTGACTGATGGAAACTATCGCGGTTATCGGCTCTTGAGCATACTGTACACGTAACGTGTATCGCGGTCAACAAATTCATACCGCCGCCCGAAATGTGTTTACGTTATTTATGCGACCGAGTAACCACAATGTTTTCCACAGGCCTTCATTCATTATACTGCCTTCTTCAAAGGAAAACGTTGGTGGCCGCCGACCGTTGTTCACCGCATTTGACGGTTCGCCATGTCCGAACTTTAAATTTTCCTCTGAGATTGATCAACGGAAAATATTAAATTGTATATTCGTTAACCGGTAACCGCAATGATTTCCGTGTCGCTGGTTGTAGACCGTTTAAGGCAAACTCGGTAGCCACCGAGCTTTTTCTCTGCATCCGCAGTCACGTTTGATTTTCCGTCTTGCTGTTTTTGTGCTGTGCATGCAAAACTATGAAATTCTAATGGGGTATAAAATTGATAAAATTGTATATTTTATTTTCATTTAATTTCTTATGGTTTTGAAAATAATGTAGATATGTTTTTGTTTTTAAAATGATTATTAAATTTATTTTACATTTCTAGTGAAATTAAACTTTTTGAATACTGAGAAATCATTGTTTTAAAAAAATATCAAAGTTAGCCTATGATTGGAGCACCATTGAAGTATCACTTTAAAATCAATTTTAAACTTTGGTACTCGGGTTTTACGTATTGTATAGTTGCTCCACAAATATAACTTAAACAAAAAATATTAAATTGATAACAAATACAAATATTTACTATAAATTAAAGTACCTAATAAAATATATATCAATATCAAATATACATAATATGTTTGCTAGTCTCATCACGTCCAGTCCACATCATCAGTTTCCACAATGCTCCGTAAGGTAGCAAATTTTTTAATATGATTATAATATTTGTTTTGATAATTTTTTGTAACAAATATTGTAATTTTTTTTTTTTTATTCATTAAATATTGTTAGGTATATATTTATAATAATATACGGACGGTAAAAGGATGTAGTTTGGTAATGTTTTTGGTTCGCAAATATTTATATTTATATGCTTTATAAGTATGAAATTTCGCAAGTATAAGAGTATAAAAGTTCTAATGAGAATATGTGTGAATATTATAATACGGAGTGTATAATATGTGTACAAAGCATGCGGAAAAATTATATACAGCCAACTAAAACCATGCCGTATTGTCGATAGACCGACACACACATAATTATGCATTATAATTTCAAACTAGGTTTTTCCGGACGCACACTATCGGTGGCGTTTACTTTAAAAAAAAATACGTACAAATAATCTCTGAAAATTTGTTAGACTGTAACGTTCAGTGTATTTGTTGTTTTAATCTGAACTGCTTAATTCACTTAATTATTAACTCCTAAAATGCAACCCAAATAATAATTAAGACCCTCTAAAAAAAAAAAAAATTAATTACCTATTCAAAATGTGTACCTACTCGTGGATGGGTTGTTAATGTCCTGACATCAGAATATTATATCAACGGTGACCTCTAACTTCATTACAATATGTATATTATAATCGCCAAATTACCGTTTAAATTTGCGGTCTCTACTCTTCGGTGACTATGTTATTGTTGTTCGATGGCACTTTCAGATATACCTAAACTATATATTGCCTATAAAGCCAACCCTTAAGACTTAATATTCATGCCCTTTAATACATAATATTTGTGCATGACATGAAACTCAAAGACCGTAATTAACTTATCTTCCCTCCGTGCAGTATTGAACTCTGTCGTTTCGTCTGAATACGTAAGCTGCGAGAAATTAACTATTCATTTTAACTAATTTAAGGAAATTAAAGAATTAATTAACTCCAAGTTAATAGCTTTTCAAAGCAAAATTAATCTTATAGCTAAGTTAAAAGTTTATCATTTTTATTTTCACCGCAGTATAATATGGAAAACTATTATGGGCTATCAACTTTTTCGAGTACCTAAATTTATATTGTTGAAAAATAATTCGTTAACTTTACGTTTCACTGTGGTAAAAGTAACGCTTATATGTAGCTATCACATCTATTTTCTGGAAAGCAACGAATTATGGATCAATACTTTACTATATAACTTTACTTATTAAACTCGTTATAACCACATAGAGTTGGGAAAGCGGCAAAAATGTTTTTCAAATTATTATTTGTATTTTTGTTTCATCATCTCGCCGACGTACAGCTGTGGGGTATTTGGTTTTTGGCAATTTATAACTCTAGTAAGCGCCCCGGATTCTATAAATATGAAGCCTATTATTACCTAGCGATTAACTAAAAAATCATGTCGCGACTCTCGATAGATTAATTATTAATCGGCCCGATCGTTCAGATCACGGATTTATTTGGATGTAGTAGCTATATTATATATATATATTTTTTTCGTGCTTTATAATACGACGTCATATCTACCCGCGGTCACAGGTTACTAAAACCATGCGGAAAAATCACATTTTGTCATTTACATAATATAATATGTTTATACGAAGCTATCAGCTTTAAATGACCAAAATATACATATACTCACGAGAACGGAACACTGGAGTATTTTATCGTACGTGGTAGGAGCATGATGAACTTACAACGGTGTTTTCGTGATATGCCTAAATAAATCGCTGACGGTATAATGTATATTATGACATGACACCCATTTCCTATTATTTTGATTCGTCACAGTCGTTTGTGAATTTACATTCGAGATTTTATCGTCAACTAAATTTGCATGAATAAAAATAAACGTGTTCGAGAAAAATTTTACGTTACTGCAGTTTTTATTTGCGTTTGAATATATTATTATGATATCCGAGACAATAAACGCGAGTTCGGTAATTTCGAACGATTTAACATCTCATAATGCGTCATCGCATAATATAATATACATTTTACATTATAATGCGTGCATTATATAGGTATCTATTTTTTCCGGTTACCTATGTTGATATGCTTTATATTCTATATACAATATAACATTATATATTTATTTATTTCAAAGATACGAAATCGATGTTGTAACTGTTGTTTTTCGTCGGATCGGCTAAAAGAAATATTTACTTTGACGTTCGAGTCGAAACGTAATAAATGATAATCATAATAATTCCACTGTAGGTATACTAACGTACCATAGACGAATAATATTGCGATTCGTACGAATTATAAGGAAAATCGTACGGACTTCCGGTATAATATATATTGTATATTATGTATGTGTGCGTTAATTTTTTATCCTGAAAATTATTATTTCATTGATATTTATATTTCATGTACCGCCATAAATAATAATAATATGTAAATCATTTATACGATTTGATGATAACATGCTTCGAAAGGCACAATTATTGTTATGTTCTATATATTGTGGAATTATACATTTTCATACCATAATAATGACGTAATTATATCGATACGTAAATTACTACGATACGCGTATTATTGTTAATAGTATGGTAACACACGTTGGATTAGGTCTTTATTGTAAATTTATCATCTATATTGACTAAATTTACTACTTTGTCGGACAAAGTACTGAACCACCCCGAGATAGTTGTAGTGTGACCGATATTTACGTGTGAATTAAAATGTATACGGAGTTTAATAATAAGTTCGTGTACGGTGCGGTAAAAAATGAGTGTTTTCATTGATTTATCCTTGTAACTGTCGTTCGATAATAACAATCCTCCACTTTCAAGATGATTTATAGAAGATGTTTTATATTTTTATAAACTATATTATGATTTAATAATACCGTACACTATTATTAGTTATTATTAGTATAGCCAATAAAGTATAAACGTAAAATATATTCTTGTCTTAGCATCCTTTTGTTTAAAAGTATTCGAAGTTAAAAAAATAATAAAAATTTAATTGTTTTGACAAGAATTGTAGATATACATATACACACATATACACAAAGTTTTGGGTCGTGTATCTTATGTACAGAATCATAATGTCGTAGACCACCAATTGGAGTTATTTGTTATATTTTCCCACATATATTATTATGGTCGGTTTATTTTAATGTTTATTATTTTGTGGTATATAAAAACAACGGGAGTTGGATACTTCGGAAATAATTATAAAACAACAATTACATTGAAAATCAGTCGACTAAATGGAGAAAAGAATACCAATTATAGACGGGCGGCACGAAAAGAGGGAAGCTTATTAAAAAAAGAAGATTCAACTGACATAATCTGCAACGGAATTGATCATACTTTTGTTATATTTTTTAAATATCCCAGTATATATTTTATCCTTTTTGTACGTTAAACAAATAAAACAATGTCGCAAAACGGAAACCTAACCTAACCCAACCTTTTAGTTTATAATACCATATGGTTATAATGATATATATATATATATATATAATATGTAATATTAAAATGCATATATACTGGGTGATTCAAAATGTATTTTTACTATTTTTAAAGTTTTTTTAATTTTTTCAACGACAACATAAATTTTAAATTTAATATTCTAAAATAGAATATTATTTGGAATATTTCGATTTATAAAAATTAAATTTCGGATGAGTAGTTAATAAATTATAACTTATAAGTGTTTGAAGTTTCGATGATCTTAATAGTGAACCAACATTTTGTGGGGTACCAACTCCACTCCGCTCATTTAATCATTAAATCGCTCTCGAGCATATAGTTTCTCGCATTAATTAAAATTATTTAATCAATAAAATGTATTAAAAAAATATTTTCACGTTGTGTTTGCAAAAAAGTATATGTCCTTCCTATCAGATTTTCAAAATTTATCCCACAAATCCCACTTTAAAATATTTTAAAATTTGCTCGTCATATGCGATTTTCTCTGTTTTGAATATTTATATACTAGGCACGATAAAACGGGTGTTACCTATGTTGCGTACATTTCGAATCTTTGAATTCAGTAAATATTGTCTCGATATGGTTTTGTCATATTTAACCATTTTTTTTTTTTTGCAGGCATGATGCGATACAGCGTGCCCACTTGTAGGCCGCTGGGCGAAGATGGCGATACGTGCCGACCGCACGCCGGCAACGTCCAACCACAGAACGTTACGGTCACTTATCCCGACGGATCGTCTGCCGATCTGTTCGTGTACACGATGTTGTGCCCGTGCGCCGGTGGACTCGAGTGCTCGGACGGCATGTCGTGCACCGGGCTGGACGGGGCTGGCAAACTGATGTTGCGCGAGGACTACACGGACGTGGACGACCTCAACCACCTGCGACGATGAGCAACCGCATAGCGATATCCCCGTCGCTCGTCTACAATTATTATTATTATTATTATTATTATTATTATTATTATTATTTTATTGCTATATTGTTTTCACCACTGGCGTAACACTAAAAAACGATTACCACAATTACCACTGTCTTAATATTATTATACGTGCGCCTACTGTTTTTATAATACCCCCTTAATATTATATTATAGTGCACGGCTATTATACTCACAAGTCCAATCGCAGCGCAATTGACACGTACCACTTCCATGCAGATCAACCAATAATTAGTTTGAAAAAACTTACATCTTGATTTTTACTTTCAATGTTCACCGAGTTAATCATATTATTATTGGTCGTTATTTTTATGATTCACCTATGTGAATCCACTTTAGGCTTAGAAAAATGGTCAAAAGAGTATTTTTCATTTATATGTTTTGAGAAAAATGACATTAGTAGAAGTCCTTAAATAACGAAGTTTTAATCTCAGTTTGCAAATGAATATAAAAAAAAAAAAATGTTTTTTGTGTGGGTGATCTTATGATGCAAAACCAACCCTATGGGGTGAGTGCACTACAGACGGGACGGTCTGTCTTTCTTTATCTATTTTCCTATACTGCAGCTTCTCCGATCGAGAAGTTTGCAAACTCTTATTAAATCTTATGGCATAATACATAAATATTATTTTAATCATTATCATTAACTATATATTAGTATGTTTCCCGATTTTTTGCATAAAATATTTCATCATTTCATGAATTTGTATCGATTAAAAATTCACTTTGCGTGTACAATATTTCAAACGAACATGCTCAAACGAATCGGCAAAAATCTCTCGCAGTCTTATTATATCGATATCATCCATTGTTACAATAGGCATAATAATATTATTATTGTTATAATAGTGTTCCATTGTTTGTAACCGCACGCGGTTAATACATTGTAATTAAAATATGTGTGCGCACTTTAACGCGTATATAGATGATAGAATGATATAATGATTATTATATAATTTATAAGTATAATTACACGTGTCGTGTGAATTATACCAAACGTGTGCGGAGAACCCGTCGCCGTTTACGACCTCAGTGGCACGTTTCGATAATTTGACGAGCGCGTCAAACTTTTCGTATTACCTATAATAACTCATCATAAAGGTATTCCATTTTAATAAAATAAGTACACGTACAATAATTATTGTACCCCATTTCACCGACACGGCGCATAGGAATATATTATATTCGGTTTTTACTTATTGCGAATCACGTGGTTCTGCGGATTTCCGCAATGTGGCAACGTGATTTCGGTCGTGTTTTACCTTGTGATTTGCAGTGTCATGAACGGATTTCGCTTTGTATTATGCACACTAAAAGTCTATTATAAACATCGAAATATACAGTATAATTTATTTTTCAATATTAAAGCTAGACCATGTGTCAATTATAATATTGTCGTGCGCATGGTCCCGCAACTGCCGCCAGTGCCGCAGTGCTGCAGTTGCATCATTGTTGGTCGTAATAAAATTCATAATATAATTATTTTGTTTTTAAATGTGTATTAATATTATACTATATAATAGGTACTTATACTAGTAGCTGGAGGCGACGGGTGATTACCTCCATCGTCTATTATTATTATTATTATTATTATGTTTATGTGTATGTATTATGTTTGTTCGCACTTTACGATCTGTAAAACCGATTTTTTTTTTTTTTTTTTTTAATAGCATAAAAATATAATATTATTATACCCATTATAGTGTGTATAATGTTATAATATAATACCTAACGAACAAAAAGCGTTTCGTCTGGTCGTCCTTTCCGTTTGCTGCCAACTACTACACGTGCGTTCCTCTTCCTATTAATTTACGCGTTTGCGCGCCGAACTCGAATGGGTTCGCGAATACGACTTTTTTATGGATCCGGTGCGACGGCTGTACTACGGTGAAATGCAATATTAAATTATTATTATTATTATTACAGTCTACAAAAAATGCCGCGTTGGTAACTCTAAACATTTATGAGTCCGGAGAACAAGTCGTTATTATCATCGTAATAATGCAATATTTCTTAAAACATACAACAATATGTATTATGTACGATGACATAGGTGTGCGTGTACTCCACGGCGCCTGTAGATATTATTTTTTCGTTTTACGATACAATATTTTTAAATAATACGATTTTCCGCAGCGTAGATGTCGCCGCGAATGCGACGTCATGAGTAATATTGCATTTATCAAGATTTTAAATATATTAGTAATTAGTGGTCGGCACGGCTCACAGTGAATTCGGACGTACAAATTCATCTCGTTTATTCGTTTTTAAATGATTTTTAACATACGATTTAATAGATTTCTTGATTTTTTCAATTTCCCAGTGAACGGAAGAAAAAAAAATTGAAAAAAGAAACAATAACAATGTTGGGTAAAAGATATTTTAGACTTAGCGCAGCGATATCCCTCATTCGTGGTGATCAAAAATGCTGATATTTGGCCGTTTACGTCGATCTCCTATATATACCTACATAATAATATATGTGGCGTGAAAATATTATACGAATGTGTGTGTGTGGAGGTCAATTGTTTTATTTGTACAGTGATGTGACTTATCGGATCGACACGTCTTACAAAACCCCATTTTATCGTTTTTATTTACATTTTTTAGTAGCTAAACTACCAATTTATATTAACATATATACACAAATACTCTTCGAACGATTACCTCGGAGAATTGAAAACTTAGATTCAGACTGTGACTGCGTTACACGCAATCTGCACATAGAAAATGTAAGCTTGTCCTGTGGGGATGAGCGTGTGCAACAAAAAGGGTGATTCAGAACTTAACCAAATCGTTGTTTAAATATCAAATGTATAATTCTGAAACACGCTGTTCACTATTTTATAAAATATAATTCGTAATTGTTGTATTTTTGAACAGATAATATTTACACAAATTCAATCTACCACTAATATGTATGAAGCTAAAATAGCTTTTATAACTGGTTTGGGTTTTTTTATTACTCTCACAATTCCAAAATTGGTCAAAAAAGTGTAACAAGAACTAATTGTTAAAATAAAAATACGGATAGCCACAAATGAGAAATATAATTATGTAATTTCTTGTTAGAGTACTACATCTACTCGATAATCTATGGCATTATATTATCCAATATGATAAGTAAATTGAATAAGTATTTAAAAAAAAAAAAATCATCAACAAAAATTGATGTTTTATACTTGTGTATAGTTCCAAAATTTACTACAGTGAGAAGTAAGTCCCAATAAAATTTGGGAATATTCCAATTTTATGTACAAGATAATCC
Organism: Pentalonia nigronervosa; assembly: GCA_014851325.1. Lineage (NCBI taxonomy): Eukaryota > Metazoa > Arthropoda > Insecta > Hemiptera > Aphididae > Pentalonia > Pentalonia nigronervosa. The sequence goes on from JACXSJ010000031.1 coordinate 138,329, forward strand.
TATAGAGCCAAGAAATCTATTGGATAGATATAAAAGTTGATTGCTAAGGTTGTGCCACCCACAACATTTCGGGGTCACGATAATCGATCATATAAAAGTAATAAATAATGGTTAACACTCAACCTATTATTATTTTTATCTTATAATATACTCATTTTTTTTTAAATTTGAATAATTAAGATAATGCTTATTGATTAATACGTGTTGTACATTTTGTTTGTGCAGATTTGTTTCGATTATTATTTTCATTTATACAGAATATTAATAATAAATAAATAAGAGTTATATAATTATATCTTTACATATCGTACATTTTTGCAATAGATTAGTGTAATGTCTACACTTCACCTGACAGTTTTTTTTCAACGGATCCATGAAAAATGTAACTTGATAATTTTTACACTTATAGGGCACAAATTAAAACATTAATTATAAAATATATATACGTGGATATTAAAGAGAGGTTATGTGTAAAAACACATAATTTATGTAAATGAGAACAACAATTAATGTACGTTTATGTTTACCTACTTGTTTAGTGATTTTATCTAAATATTTTGACTCATTTTTTTCCGCGAGTAAAATGTAATACAAATAATAAAACCAAAAATAGTTTTAGGTAAAACATTTTTTAGATTTTTAAATCCATATTTGCTAATCACCTCCTTAGCTATAAACAGCGGGCAATACTAACCAGACACCGGTCATGGTTCTCAAATGTGTTCTTAGTAGTTTTATACGCTTTGTTGATCATTGCAGAAATTTAAACATTTCGCGTAATACGTATGAGTATTATAGAAGACCAATAAGATATACATATAGATATAGATATTCACCAAAAAGTTTCTGAAAATATTATTTTTTAGCCGATAATATTATATTATTGGTACCTACCGTGTAGCTGTAAGGTTATTGTGTTTTTATTTTTACGGCGCAATAGGGCTGAGTACAGCACGCTAACAGACACACACACACACACACACTCGTCTATCGAACGAAACGATTCACTTAATTAAAAATATAATAGAAACTTGTATCATTCGGTATTTTTAAAGATATAGTGATTTAAGACTCTTGTTCAAAAGAATTATAACCGAGAAAATATTACAAGCCTTTAAGGAACGTAAAAGGCAAATGCCGGTAGGTATGTAGACTGTCGGTCGCGATTATAATATACGTAAACAATTGTGGTATCGTTGTTATTTTATGACTGTATATACGTACCAGAGAGGAGTCTGTTTTGGAAATTAAACTAAATTGAATATATATTGAAAATATTGAAAATAAAATTCATTCTTATAAAACAAAAATAATAAAATAAAATACCAATGATGACGATGAAACAAAAAACCGTGCAAGTATATTAAATATTAATACGATATTTTCAACATGTGTACAACTAGTACAGCTACGGTTAGGTTGTATGATGATGCATAAAAAGTATATTTTCAAATTGTATTGCGTTTTATACATATTTTTCAACGTGCACGTGACTTTATTGTTATTATTATAAGTGTAACCATATCGTCGTATCGAAAATAGAAAAGAAAACTGTATGGAAATGTTCAAAACTCCATAATAATACAATTTTCGAAGTAAATGAAACTAATTTTTTGTGTTGTTTGAATTCAAAAGAGAATTGTGATACGTCTGTAAAACGGGATAATAATGCTCGCATATATATTATGCCATTTGAGACATTATTTAATTTGATTATATTCTTCAACCATTGTTATTATTTTTTGAAAATCTACGTATTTTCAGATATATTTTACTTTTCTAGTAAAATTGATCAAGTATTTAAAATAAGACTACAAATTAAAGAAGATTTTTGTGTATAATTTATTATGTAACCAGGATTAGTAATTGAAAAATCCAACAATATTCTCACCAGTTGGTGTTATTAAATAATATTTCAAGTTCAAACATCCATATATTTAATTTTTCTTACATATTTTCCAGTGCGATAAAAAAATAAAATATATATTTTAATAAAATGAATATTTAAAAGTGACGGAATAAAAAGCACGTAGGTAGTTAGTACGACAAACGCCATATGATTACATTATTTTTTTCAAAATATTTTTCAATGCCTGCAGTTAATGTTATAATTTAAAACGATTGAGATCTTTGATCTATGATATCTATGTTTAAAATAATTATATAATTTTCAAAATCATAAAATTTCGTATAGGTCACTTGAACAAAATAAGAAGTATTATAAAAAATATAATAATTATAATTGTAGTTTATAATATCAAATCATATATTTTAGATGTTTATATTATACGTAGACTTTATATCTAATATTGATGGGTCGTATTATTTACAACTCAGAAACGCATAAATATCCACTAACACCAAATCGCGTTAATTTAAATAATACAAACAGATTTTGGTTTAATAATTTTTATTTAATTTAAAATTATAATATATTATTAGTACATTAAATCGTATTTTTAAAGGCATTAATTATCTTGTTTTTTTTGTCATATAAATCCGTTTCTCACTCATCACAATGAATCAAACACATCGATACTTCCATATAACATAGTCTCACGGAGAACACAAAAAAATCGTATTACAGAGAAGTTCGTTAAATAGAATCACATAAATTTGGTTCTAATTCGGTCGGGTTCTTAAAAATATTTCGTTAAACAGAAAAGTCAATGACAGACATTAATAATAATATCAAGTCGTACGTTTTATCAAGAAAAGCAAAGGGTATAATTATTATTGTAATTTAAAATGTTTGTAAATATAAAAAAATACGCATTAACAACATCGGGGAAAATTTATTTTATCAAAACAGACAACAACAAAAATAATTCTGACCGAAAAAGGGTAGGCATGTTAGGTTGTACCAAGCGTTACAGATGTGACTGGTCGCATATGCGAACGTTCCGTGTACATATCGGCTGCACTGCAGGCCGCGCAGGTACTCGTCTAAGGCCAGGGTCACACGAGCGTCGGAAGAACGGACGTTAAGTTATAACGTACATCCACTACCCTAGTCACACGAACGTAGAACGTCAGTTGTTGATTTCACATCTTACAAAAGTTGGACGATGTGGACACCGCGATTTTTGTATACTCCGCTATAAGAATATTGCGAAAAAAAAAAAATCGCGTGAATCGAAAATGGCGGGTTTATCCAATAAATAGTGAACGATTATTAAACGGTGCCTTTTACAACCTTTGTGACTCGCTAAGAGCAACGAGACAATGAGAAATTTTTGAATTATTTTGCGCACGTCACAGAGCACATTTGACGAGCTATATAACAAAATTAAATCAAAAATAATGCGTCAAGATGCTCGTCACTTACATCCCATAGAACCGGACGTTTTTCTATTTCTGTTATTAATAGTTCTACATCCATTTTTAAACTATATTTTCGTATTGACAAAATTCAGCAATTGAACGATTTTCACGATTAACGTGCGTTAAAACAACGTTCGTGTGACTGAGTCAATTAATATCTAATAATAAACTACGACGTCCGATATGCTCTTTTTTTACGTCCGTCGTAGCATGGAATCGGTCGTCCGGACGGTAAATCCGACGGACGTCGAGTGTTGCGACCGCCGTAAAGTATAATCGTATAATTCAACGACGGGCGTTACGACGTCCGTCGTGACGTACGCCAGCAAAACGCTCGTGTGATGCCGGCCCAACTCCGCGATCCTCGTCGAATTCGAACCGCTGACGAAACCCGTTGGCCGACGAGGATCTCTCGCGGCAACAATCCACGCCGGCGCTGCGGCAACGAACCGGCCGACCAACAGCGGCAAGAGGCCGCACTGCGGGTGAGGCGGCCACCGACCGCACGGGCGGAGCTGCGGCAACAGACCGCGGACGTATAGCGGCGACTGGCCGCGCGGGCGAATCGACAGGCAGTCCCCGGATCGGCGAAGTGGTGGCGCCGAGGCGGTCTTGCGGCCCAACGACCCGATCGCCAAACCGGACGGCGGGGCAAGAGGGAGGGCGGGCATGGGCCAGGGGCGCAAATTTCAATACTACCCGTGTAATGTTTTTCACGTTTTTAACGTGTATATTTATTTTAATGACTCGCCGTAGAAGAGCCTCGCTCTATTTTTATTGTATAAAAATTATTTACGTTGTTGCCCGTTGTGGAAATGCGCGCGCGAGTTTTGACAGGTTTGTATTATATTTTTTACGCGGGTATGATTTCAATATCGATATGCGAATAATTATTTTCATAAAACAGATTAGGCGTGTGTGCATGATTATTAACTACTGTACGTATCCAAAACGTACGTTTTCTTGTTATTCGGATATTAAGCGTTGGCAAAATGTTATTTGGCCAATGACTTCTATTAAGCGGCGAACTACGTGGTTCTTAAAATAGACAACGGTATTATCGTTTTGCGATGTCGCCCGTCGGGCCAGTTCGTATTATCGACTTGTTGCTATCGCATTATCATATTCTTTTTTAAAATAAAGCCGTCGACGAATTATTATTGTCTGGTGCACTCGAAGTACAACGGTTTTATTTTCTGTTGAATTGCTGCCGAGTGTCGACGCCGTTTCGTAGACGTAAAATCTACGCGAGTACAACATTATGGTAATTCGTTTTTCTAGTCATTGAGCAATCGCACTCGCGCGAACTATAATATTTAAGAAGAATAGTTAAATTAATTGAGGGTGACGGCGCCGGTTTTCTAAAATGTCCATAATTTTATCAAACTCGAAAATAATATTTACAAGGCGGTATCGTTATTCCCGCATTCCGCAGAGTGTTTTTTTTTTTTTGAGGACAAAATGGCATCGGCACCAGGTGCCTTAATTTAAGTTATGTTAAAGAGTATTTATTTTAATGCGTAAGAAATTAGAAAATTTTCACTCGATTTGATAGTAAAAAATATTGATGAAAAAAAAGACACTTTCATATAATACATATATAAAATTTATTATTTTTAAATTATTTATTATTTTCCTAGTATTTCTATCATTTTCATCATATTCATAATTTAACCTATTTTGAATAGGATAGGTAGACCAAAAATATAATGACTTCAAAAAAACATTCTGGTGTATGGTTTGAGAAGGAAAGAAGCAAAAAAAAAAAATTAGACGAAAAATTGGCAACCAATATGGCCAATTGGTTAACTAAAAAAATTAACAATGAAAATCATGAAGAAAAAAATCCTTGTGCAGCACTTGAATCAACATCAAAAAATGCACTAAACTTAGAAGAGATTATTGAACCAACAAACTATTCAAAAAGATGACAATTTGTTAGTTAATACAAAATGTGTTACTGACTCTGAAAATTGGACACTTGTAGAGCAAAAAAATGTACTAAACCTAGAAAAGAATATTGAATAACAAACTATTCAGAAAGATGAAAATGTTTTAATAAATATAAAATGTGTTAGTGACCCTGGAAATTGGCCACTCCTAACAGATAAAATTCAAACTTATATTGTTGAACAGAAACCGTATCATCTTGACGTAAATCATTACTTTCCATTGAATGCAGATGGAAGACATTTTGATGGTAAATGGTTTTTTAAATACTTACCGAATGGTGAAAATGTGAGAAGACAGTGGTTAGTGTATAGTGTTAGTAAAGACGTTCCGTTTTGTTTTTCATGTTTGCTGTTCAAAAAAAGAACCGTAAGCGAAAATCTCCATTTTGTGACGACGGTTTTACCGATTGGCAACACTTAAATCTTCGAATTTCTGAACATGAATTAAGTGATTTCCATCGAAAATGTTATGTAGATTGGAAGGAGTTTGAAAAACGATTAAAAGATGGTAAAACTATTGATAATGATTTACAAGAAATCATTCAAAATGAAAAAAAAATGGCGTAATATACTTAAAACAATTAGTAATGTCATTCTATTTTGCGCTAAAAATAATTTGCCATTAGGAGGTTCATCAGCAAGCTGAAGCTCATAAAATATTATCTAAGATCAACAATTAGTCAAGTCGTCTTACTGGTATGGCTATATTATCTATAGAAAAAGATATAGTGAAGAAAATTTCATTTGATGATGTCATTGATCAATTTGCTTCAATTAAATCAAGAAAAGTACCTTTGTAGTTTGTAATATCGTATAAAAATTATAAAGTTAAAATAAATTTAAAACTATTAAACACGATTGTAAAACAAACCTTTTGAAAAAGATTTCTATTGTTTTTATAATGTAGTAATTGTTTATGTACCTATTTAAGCAATATAAATACATTAATATAAATTATTAAAGGTTATTAGTTATTACTTGATATATACTATGTATCGTTACACGTTTTATATATTTAAAATAATTTATTTTTTTTTTTTTTGGGGGGGAGGGGAAGTGGGGCGCAAATGCAGGGATTCGCCAGGGGCGCCTCCAAACTGCAATACGGCCCTGGCTGAACGACCGCGGGCCGATGGCGAGGTTCACCGTCTCTCCGGTCGACGCGTAGACCTCTGCGATTGATTTCGCCAGCGGCCAGTTGCATCTCGTGCAGCTCGGCCGGACGTCAACGATGCGTGGTCCGAGCCGGGCATCAGAAACCTGTCGACTTGACGCTGGTCGTCAGCGTTCGTGGAGCTACGGCTGCACAACACGCCCGTGACCGCCGCTACGGACGACACGCGACGGACACTGAACTCTGGACCATGGTAGGTCCGTCACGTCCATCTTGATACCTGCAGTGGTCACGTCTGCGATCGGCGACGGACCGAATCCGCTCGGAGGCAGGATACATTTTTCAGTAAACATTATGTTCCAAGAGTTTATTGGCACACAATAGTTGCTGTCGGGTTGACACTCACACCGGTAATCAACACAAAATTGATTTGTGTTATTGGCAAAAAATTTTTTTTTTTTTTGTGTCGGGATTTCCGTATAGAGCTATTAGATTATTATTATTTTTGTTTTGTTTTAAATTTTCTAGAGCTTTATGATTTAAACGACCCGAAGTTCTTTTTTAAATAATATGTTTGACAATCGTATGTATTTTGATTATAAATTCTTGATCTTATATTATTTGTTAATGTTTTTAATATTTTCGTTTCGAATAAAAACGTTTTATAATAATTGTAATGTAAAATTATAGACGTTTCATTGATGTGATTTTGGTTGCCTATAATATACGCCGGTAAATTATCTTAGCAGAGAGATTAGTATTATGCAAACAATATACAGTAGAGTCTGGATAATTCGAATTATTTTTGCCCCTTTAAAGTGTTTCCAAGTCGTGTTTGAGGTGTATAACTTGAAAAACGATTAAGTGGAATTTAGTTTTATTACCCTTGAGATTCAAGTCATTCGCGAGACTCGACTGTATTATTACGGAAAAATATTCTTTCGTTCTATTAAACCGCCAACGGTTGGGTGCGTGCAAAAAATACGTGATTACAATAATTATTATGATAAACGTTGTTATTATTATTTTTATGCACATTTAAAACGCGCAAAAACACAACGTGTGCGTATTCTGCCAATTGTTGTCGACATACCTTCACAGGTCAGGCGGGTCATCACTTGCCGCGGAAATGGCGGCGGTCTACGACTGCCGGATCCGCGTGATTACGAAGGTCGTTTTGAAAGTCCACAAAAAAACGGGTTTTGTATAGTTAACTGAAAATATTGTTTCGGTATTTCCGACAAACAGAACCACAACACGCGAATAACACAATAATAAACTATGACGTAATTATTCAAGATCATTAAATTTAAAATATTTTAACATTTTAAACATTTTTAGGTACCTGTTCGGTAAGGTACAACAAAAAGTTCATATTGTTAATTGTAATATAATTTATTATTGAACTCTTCGATACGCGACATTTTGTCAGCCGTAACCACGAAAGCAATAATTCGAAATTTTCAGCTTTGAAATAATATAAAATTATACCACTCAACCATTTATTCGAGTATCACGTTTTTCTAATAATCTGTTTAGCACGCGATTTTGTAGGATTATTATAAGTAATAATACGAATAAGATAGGAGGGATGTAAGGGAAACGTAATGCGTTTATTCAAACATATTTAAATGATTCTGAATTATCATTTCGTGGCAATATGTAACATTATATTATTATTATTATTATGTTACAACGATCACATGAATACAAAAAATCAACAAAATTGGTAATTCTATTTCATCTCTCGACGATAGATATACTGGCATTCATTAGATTTTCCGTCCGTAGTTTTTTAGAATACGTGGTTATATCATATACATATAATATTGTGTTATATTATTATTATTATTGCGACCGAATGTATACCAAAGTGCACAACCTTCATATTATAGGTATACCGTCTTGCGACGAAGTCAAAAATTCGTCTTCATCATCGTCATTATTATTATTATAAAATGGTAATACTGCAGGGAGTATTGGATTAGACGTCGGGGATTCGATGATCTTAGTACTTACGCAGTACAAAAATATATATAAGTCGTCATGTTATTACGTGTATACAAACGAACGAAGTTCTCTGTAAGTTGGTTTTTTTTCTCGTGCGGTAATAATAATATAGTACTATGTTAACGAGCCTTTGATTCGGTTGACGAGTATACGATATTACGATATTATAATAATATTACCAAAAACCAGTAGTGCATAGTCATTGTATTATATAGACGAGAATTATACGCTTATGATATTATTGTATGAACACGTTAACAATTATAATTGTATTTCGAATAAAATAACGAAATATCCGAGTCGTCTTGATTAGACGGTGGAAAATATTAATACAAGATATTGTTTTCGGATTAAACGGTTTGTACCATATTAGAGATTAAGATGAAGACTGTTTTTATAATATGTAATAATGTATAATATGTCTGCTAGACTTCGTAATGTTAAATTTTCCTCTTGGAATCTTATCGGAATAGTATTTATTATGACGCGTGATAACATTTTTTTTCTAATTAACAATTATACGTTGTATGTATTATATTATATAATAAATAGCATAATATTATATATTGCTGATTAGAATGGATTTTCAGTTTTAAACAGTAGGCAGTGGCATTATGTAAATAATTGTTTGAAAAAAAAACTGATCATGAATGGTAAACTTTACAAATATATATCATGAATGACTTTAGAGAAAAAAAAACATTATTACACAGATCGATTTGTTTTACCACTTAAAACTCGTATTATCGTAGTGATATATTTCTGTTTAAGAAAAAAAAATATTTATATAGTTTGAGGTGATAAACACACAACAGTTAAAAGTCAAAAGATTAAACAAATTTAATTTATTGCACTGGTTTTATAGATTTTTCACTCTTTAAATATTAAATGGCAATATTTATATTTTTTAATTGCATACACTACACCGACATATTCTTCTCAACTTGAGATAACATATTTAAATTATTATCAAATGTTAAAGAAATAGTTGTTTTTAGATTTATCATCATTAAAAGTTTTGATGAAATAAGTGACGTAGCATAATATTATAAGGAATAACCCACAAAATTATGGGTCACTACTTCGCTTGTAAGTACTTTAAACATGATTATAAAAATAATTTTAAAAAATATGCATGGATATTAATTGTAAAAAAATGTTTGAAATATTCAGAAATATGCTTAACTTTGAATAGTAAAATTACAATTATTACAGTAGTCACCCTTGAAAAAAAATCAATAGGTACAGGAAATCCCCCCCTACCACCAAAAAAAAAATGTCTATTTTATTTATTTTTGTCAAAAGTGCAAAAACCGATCGGTATGATGAGTGTCTTACGTCTGAAAAACCACATCGCTCTTTAAATAATTATAATATCACTTTTCTAAGACGGTTTCCCATTTTTTCTGGAAAGTGGACGTAAACGTTTCATATATAGTTAAAACTTTAAAATACCGAGCAGCGATCGTCTATACACACAACACACCGTGTGAATTGTCACGTGTGTTTTGTATATTATTTTATACGTATGAGGTTTTCCTCATATTATATCTATACAATATCGTATATAGCGTGCACGGAGTGGATACTTTTGGTTCTGTGAAACGTTAGCACATGTTGTCCTTCCAGTGAAGGTCTTTAAGAGCGATCGCGACTCAAAACTAAAACGGTTTTTTTTTGTCGTCCAGTGATGGGCAATGGTATGATTTCCAAAATCGATGTCATAAATAATATTATTAATTATATTGATCGTGATACCGTATCTATAATAAATATAAACTATAACACAATATATCATGCTAATAACCAATTCAACTGTGCACAGGACTATGTTCACACGAGCGTGTTAGCAGGTCCGTCGCAATGGTATACAATCCGGTTAGCGGTGCTTTAGGGCGGCATAAAATTTTTAATAAATCGAAGTAGAAAAATTAAATAAATATCGAATGATTGTAATTATTTTCGCTTTAGGGTGGAAAATATTTAGCGGCCACCCTGCGTGTTAGTCGATCAGAGTTTTCATCGTTTCTACTTAATGCAAAAAAAAAAGTGTAAATACGTTTTATTCCCGAACAAACTTAACTCAGTCACATTGTTTTAATAAAATGGTTTAAATCATAACATTTATTCAAAATAAGGATGGAATTGAACAGATGATTTGTGTAATTTGTGTGGAAACAATTATCTACAATGAATAACAATTATTTTAAGATTTATATTATGATAAGATTAAGTATTTTTTAAACTCCAATATTTGTTTTGTTACTCCCAGTATGCGAACACGAGATACAATCGCTCTCGAAAAGTTCGTAAACTCAGTTTTCGACTGAATAGAACCGTTTTCTTTCGGATCGTCCGACATTTATCAATAAACACTCATGATGATGTTTATCAGTGACTTTTCGTAATTACTGCACATGCCACAGCAGCCTAATGCAGTAGTTGTTATCGATAGACGATAATTGAAACTATAAACTTATAAACCACAACTATTTGATACAAATAACCGCTCCTCGTGGTATTTCAGTGTTCAGTGAACTTTGTTGAGTGTTATACATTTATAATATATAATATAATATATTTATTGTTCCTCATAAGAAGCCACATATTATTATTAACAAGTATGATTCAATAAGCATGCTAACCTCCATTTTTAGCTTTAATAATACATTTATTTGAATTCTGATATTTGAAAGTTTTAAATATATTAAAAGCCCATTTTTTTTTTAAATATTTAGGTTTTTTGTATTATTTAAGGAGTGTTTTGTCGTGTCACAAACTTTTATTTTTCAAATAAGAACCCGCTTTTTTTGTTTAAAATTTTTAACGGATAATTTTTTTAAAAATGTTGATGTACTTAAATTGTAAATTTGAATGAGTAGTTTCTTAGTTATTAAAATGTTTTTACTAAGAATAATAGTTCTTAAAAATGATTTTACAAAAATATAAAATCTTTGTAATATTAGATCGAATATTTATTATACTTGGTCCAATTTGAAAAATTCTTATTGTTTATAGATAATATTAAATATCTACCAAAATTATCCAAATCATTATAGCACTCAAATTTTCCAAGTTAATTATAATATACCTATTATCCTTATCATATAGAGTTATTGTAGGACGGAGGGCATTCAACTAATAGACGTGATGATAGTCAATAATTAGTCACAAATGTAAAGCATATAATTAAATGAAATAAATTATACTGCCACAAGTATCCTGTCATTATTAGGACTACCCGGTGTAAGAATCTCACAATATACAATTAACAATTTAAAATTAACAAAAAGCTGACGAGCGATCGCGGCGTACAAATACTGCTGGAGTACTACATATCACTAACTGTCTATGTGGCTAGGTTGTTTCCGATTCCGCTGTAATAATAATATTAATAATAATAATACTCCATCAACATTTTCAGAAAAGTTATCCTCTAAACAATTGACATTAGAAAAAGAGGGGAGCGGAGGTACTCATTTGAAAAACAGAAGTTTGTATCTCCACAGGACATTCCTTAAGTAGTACAAAAAATCTCAAGAATTTGAAAATATAGTCTCTAAGTTTCTAAAAATCAGATTTTAAATAAATGCATTTAAAAAAAGGAGAGTGAGCATGCTTGGTAAATCACTCTGTATCGTTACGACTCGTATAAATCGACTCTGCGGTTTTCCAACCCAAATATTTATATGATACACATGATAGTACCTATATTTTGTATTATATATAAATAGACGTAGACGTCGGGCCCACAAAATCGTATGCGAGTTTTTTTTTTTGTGTGTGTATTTTTCCTCGCGTGCACAATATGCGCTGCGCACAAACTCAATAGGCTTAATGAACTGTCAGCATGATCGTTATAATATTATACATATTTTAGACTAACGCGGCCACCATCGTCGTCGCATTATACGTCTGTCTATACGTAATAACCTCTACTCAACCGTTGCCGTTTTAACGATACATTCTGCTGCGGTAATATTATTACTATTATTATAATGCCGCCGCTGATATATTTATACATTATAATATATATTTATTATATACATTATATTATTCGAGCGAACAATGCTTAAACGTATCACGGAGAGAAAATACTACGCGGCTTCAGTCGGCGGTGATACCAACATCATATTATTCAGTGCACCGCTCTTATAATACGTATATTATATTAAAATACAGCTCATTTCAATCCTGATTAAATGGTTATAACTTGTAAAACGTTGGTCGTTTAATGCAACGCATTCGTTCTTATAGTCTTACAAATCGTTTAACAATTAAAAAAAAAAATATGTTTTGAAAAGAACTATGTATTAAACAGCGTTAAAAAAAAAAAAAAATTGAAATGCTAGTATACAATTAGTTACGTTTTGACTATTATTCCATAATTTAATATACAATACTTTGTTATTCATAATAAAAAAAATCCATGTGCAATTTCGTATTATCTTTGTATACACAATGTAACCACAAAACTATTAATTATGATGAAATATATAAATCTTATAAATATCTCGTCTTGAAATAAATAAAAAAAAAAGATGCGTTCTACTCAGTACTCAGCCACCCCCATAAATACGCCACTGGAAGTGTTTAACTTATTATGAAGTAGACAGAAAACAAGTATTTAAAATTAAAACTTGACGAACCGGGATCAAAACCATACTCAGAAAACTGATATACGACGTTGATTGATAACATTCAATGTTTCTGTTCTGTTAAAACGACATCTGACTACTGCTTAATACGACACCATGCTTAATTTGTACCCGGAAAAAATTCAGTTATAAGATTGTCTAAATCTCGAATCCATCTCGCTGTTACTTATTGTAATCATAATCAGAAAAAAAATTTAATACTCACAGTGATTTAAATTCAAAACTTAGTTTATATTTTCACAAATATTATCAGAGAGATGTTTTTTTAGCTTTCAAGTGTAACGAGATATAATTTTACACACCACGAACAAAGTTTAATAACTTTTTATTTTTATTAAACTTTGTTACGTAAATATATTCAAATTTTATGAGAATAAAATTATTTAATTATGTGTGAAATAAATTCAATTGTATTAAGACTGATTATGCAAACGGAGTTCAAATTTACTCTATCTCGATCACTTATTATTAAAATCAAATAAATTAATTTTAATTAACTTACATGACTAATGATTTACTATATTATATATGGTTTACATATCTGATTGGGTATTCGTAATAAGTAGGGTTTGGTACTTAATAAAATTAAAAGTGTTAAACATGCCATGCACTTATGCGCGTTAAAAAGTACAGATATTCTTTAAAAATATGGACTGATTTTTTTCTCATAATATATCCCAAAATACAATTATTTTTATATTTTATATTTTTTTCTGAATATTGATTAATAAAAACGAGAAATTTTATGTCAACTAGAGATATTAATTTATCGTTCGATTAAAAATTATTAATTTACGGGTGAATATTATTTAAGTTATTCAAAGAATATAATTTGTGGAAACTTGAAATGTCTATCATTACTTAAATTATCATTATTCGTATACTACGATAGTTTCAAAATATTTAGACTAAATGTAAGTTATTTATAGGCCATTTGAAATAGTCTATTTTTTTGTTTTAATGTTGATAGAAATGTAAAAGATTGGTTAAAATACTTATAAATTTAATACAATACCCTACATAAGTTGTTCTTAAAGCAATTGTTTAAATATACTAAAAATACAAGTGTATGATTGTTTTATAAAAGCGTTTAAAGTTCTAATTCTAACAACATTATTTGTCAAAAACAAGAAAATTTGCAAATTATTATATAGTTTAAAATTTATAAAATGTTCAGTTATAACTAAGGCTTGACAATATTTAATACGAGATTCCTCGTAAGTGGGTACCAATTCTAACTGTAACTAAAACTATACAAATATTTTAACACAATTTTTTTTTTTATAAATATTTGAAGTTAAAATATTGACGACATTGAATATTATATTATATTGAAACAATTTTAGTTATTTTGATATCATTCATAAATATTTTTTATGGGGACTTTATACCTTTACGTATATTATAAAACTTAACTATAAAATACGCAATGAACTTAAAATATTTAGATTAATTTAAAGTTTTAAGCTATTACATAATTACACCGTATAGTGCCGACCGTATAATTACCGTACAACCGTACTAATAGTGAAATAAATAACTATTACAGCAATATAAATAAAAATATATATAATATATATTATTATTTATTATATTATAATATAATACAATATACCTACTTAGAAATATACATGGATAAACCGTTTTGCGTAGAACCATTTTTCTATGCAATGATTTATTATTGATTTTAAATTTAACTTATCTACTACAGTGTCCTATCCAATTACGACACTTGCTTACTGTATAGTAGAGCAGTTACCTACTTGCCCAATTTTTTCTTATTGATGTTGTAAGTATCCCGAAACAATTTATATTTTGGTGCAGTTTTTGGGCATAATATATAATCGTGAAAATTTGGTATGCGCTTGGAATTGTCGTTGATATATTTATAACATTTGCTTAGGACACGGTAGTAATTATTAAGACCGTATTTTTTTGAAATTTTGTTTACTCTAGAACTTTAAAAAGTCGAACAACTTTATCTTGAAACTATAAGTAATTTTGATTGTTTGTTATTTTTTATTTACTGAGCTTGAAAATATAATACTTATAAAAGTTACAAAATTATATACGTTTCGTAGAAACTAATTTAATACGATTTTTCAGACACTTGCGTTATATTCTTATAAATATATATTGTGTATATCATTCAAGAATAATCACGATTTAAATATATTTAAAAAAAATTCACTTAGAACATGGTAATAATTAAATATAATTATTACGTGATATTCGTAATCACCCCTAATAATACATTGGATGATGTTTTGTTGACTACAATAATTCGTTATTGGGTATTCGAGGTTACACATTTTGGTAACATTTTGAGTCATTGTTTGAATATAGAATGTACCGGTATTTAAATCGTCGATTTTAGCCGTTGAAGTTTTGTAATATTATTTTGTCGTTTACGTATCATGCTGATAGGATTTACAGAAAGTTTCGTTATCAGTGAGTTGGTGGATACTCTAAATTTTTAATTTACCCCACATATTTCGATGTGCTTTATGCTGATCATGTGAAAAAATCTGTCTTAAAATTGAATGTTTCATTTAGTTAATACCTTGTATTAAATTGCTAATCCTCAACTATTGAAATTGAACATTTTAAACATTTTTAACTACACAATTATTTAAAAATTTTAGTGGTGTTGATGAATTTTGTCAAAATTTGAACTTCAAATATTTGAAAAAAAATTGTGCATATTAAACTTGAAAAACTAAAATAAAACTAATAAGAAACCTTGCATTAAATTTTCAAACCTTAGGTTTGAATGTGAAACATTGTATGAATTTTTAACTACAAAATTATTAGCATTTTTCACAGTTTGAAAAATGTCTTCATATTCTAATTTTAAACATGTATAAAAAAAAAGCGTGTCAATGTATTTATAGTATTTTTAATTGGTAAATAAAAAACTTATAACTTTTAAGGATTTTGATAGAGAAAATATTTTTTTATTGACATTTATAAAAAAAAAAAAATAAAAATAAAAATTGAATATAAATCGGATAGTTCTTTAATATCTATTAGACATCTCTTGGATATTTATAATCTATATTCTAAATACACATATTATATCCACTTTTGATTTGAGATTTAATATTTATTCATTTTTTTTTCATATGTAAGTACCAGGAACCTAAAAACTATTTTTGTTTTGCATCTCTAAGTGACGTTGATATATTTTTATCTTTTTGTTCTTGTAACATGACATATAGTATGTAGTATTCGTTTATATATATAAAAAAAATTACACTATATAGTAATTTACCATAGGACATTTATGAATAGGGTAGATTTATTTTTGGAAAAGTTTTACTGAATCGTGTAATGAATTTTTCTGAATGCTTTTTTTATTTATTTACTTTTTTTACTGGAGTGTGTGGACGTCGCATAATATTGGGGTGGTCGAATGTGACGAAAATTCAATTTACAATAGTAATCTCCACAGAAGCTTACACGCAGATATTGGTTCTGAAACCAACCATTGACTAAAATAGAGTATTGGTTCAATCGTATATGAACGATATATGTTGTATATATCACGATGTATGTTGAACGGTTTATAAACATAATGATATAATAATACCTTCATAATTTCATCATCATAGTATTTACAACCTGTAAGAGCATATATTTTGTTTCCGCTAAAAATAATTATATCATTATCTTTTTAATATTTTAATTATTACTACGTAATAATATTGATAATTTTTCGAAAATCCCTAAGCTTGGCGAAGAACATTTTTTCTAATATGAGTTTGTCATATTAATAATATGATCTTTTGGCTTTACATAAAAATATATTTGAGTAGATTAGTTGACAAATATTACGATGCTTTTAACGTGAGCGACATAAATATTAAAGAACATATGTTTAAAGCAACGCAAGCGAGTAGCACAAACTTAAATATTTATAGCTTATGGATGACATCTACAAAATAAACCTTATATACGTTACCTACCCCAGCACTCCCACATACGATTTTCATTATTATTTTTTTTTTGCCAATATTTAGTATGAAATTTGTATGAATTTGTATGACCATTTTTCAAATTTGTACACGTTTAGTTTTCGCCCTATAAACAAAAAACTGGGGCGGCGCTAGAAAAGCATTTCCCCAATCTCCTCACAAGAATCGATAGCATCAAGGCGATTTTTTCGGTACCGTCGTATAATACGCAATTCGTACAAATTTGTACACCTGTTTCCGAAATTCGTACGACCTCCTTTCCAAATACAAATTGCATTCTAAACATTTGGGCATATCCCCAGCACCCAAAAAAGAGAACCAATGTCGTTAGTGTGTTTTTTCTCCCATCATTTAGTGCGCGGTTCGTATGAATTATTCTGTATTAGGTGCAATAAACATCATTACATAAAATCATACAGAATTTAAAATGTTCACTGTCATATTTTCAAAATAATATAATTAATGTATATTTAAATATCATCATAGGCTAATGCACATAATAATTAATAAATACGTATCTATTCATTATTATAAATTTCATCTTATAAACTCACAATCTACAATCATTATTCTTATTTTAGTTATTTGTATTTATAAAATATATATTACCTATATATTTATACAAGGTAGCTGTCCCACCCGGCGTTTTCCGCTCAAAGTCAACTCAGGTAAACACCAAATTTTTTTTATACTGACGATAATATTATAAGTTCAAAGACTCAAAAACGCATTAATTTTATATAATATATTATGTATTTTCACAATTTTATATTAAGTATATCCCAACTTCTCCCATGTGCAGTATTTTTTGTGGAAAATCCTGTATGGTATATTCGCTATATAGGTGTATCTCAGTTTTAGTGTACCTCAGTTCGCGGACAAATCGGCGTGAGTGTACCTAGCATTGTGAAGTAATTCGATTTAGATGGCCCATAAGTCACAGATCGGAATTGACACTTCTTATATTTTTTAACGTGGTTTTTAAACTTTTCTACTTACTCTCTAAACTTCTTTGACATTTTTAAAAACCATCTCTGAGATTTTCATAAAATTCAATTGAGTAGTTTTTGAGCATTTAAGTTACAGACATACAATTAGTTTTATTTTAAAAATACTTTAGTATAATATAAATGTCAAAAAATAATAATATTAATTATAAGCTTAAAATTGATTTATTACAATATATAATTTCATATTATATAAAATTAATTTTTTTACAGTAACTGAAACTATTTATATATTTTATAATAACATTTTTTTTTACACATTATAATAAAAAAAATTTTAAATGTACTGAAAACAGATATGTGTTAAACTGTATATATTAAATACTCACAATAAATGTTTGCATTTTCTTTTATCAGGATTGATTTAAGTTTTAGATCATCCATAATTTCTTATCTGTTTTCACTAAGTTTGCAGTATGTGCTATAGTGACTAATTATATAGTATATTATTAGTATATATATTATATGGTCTTATATTTCCACTGCGGTAATTTACAATACCTCTTAGCACATATGTACAGCTATTTTTTTTTCTGATCATAAGTCAGGAAACTATGGCCATTAGCTGTTTGTAGGTTTTGTATAGTAGGTTTTTATTGTGGGGTGGGATACGGTTGGTTAGAACACGTTTTTGTATGTGTGGCAAGGATTTGTTGCTAAAAACCGTGGTGGTCACCCATCCAGGAATTAGTAACACCGGTTGGTACGTACACTCAAAGCGTTTCCGCAGTTGAGCGTACGACCGCGCCACACCGAGCCATGTACATCTATTGTTTTGTAGAATCTTGGGTATATCACAAATTTGTACTTCTGTAACATGACCAGCCTCAGTACTACAGCTAGTTTCATCATCTTAATAATATATCAATACATGCTATAATTGTTAAGTTTAATCAATAATACCACTTATTCATATAAAAAGTATAATACTTACTATTCCAATATAAAACTTCTATGAAGATGTGAAGCAATGATAATTTTGAAATTATTAGTTTTGTAATACTACAAAGTAATGTGTTTAAAGAGATATTTTTCACCAGATTGAATATAATTTTCATAATTATCATTGTATTTCAAAATTGGTGAACTATGAATAGCTGTTGTATGTTCATTGGTTGAGTCGCAAACAATTTTTTAATTCACTCAAATACTCCCAAATCATAAGAACTTAAAAGCAATAATGAGTTTCTTAACTATCGTTTTCGGAAACGGGCATACAAAAGCATACGAACCGCGCACTAAATGACGGAAGAAAAACACACTGACGTCATCGGTTCTCTTTTGGGGGTACTGGGGAGATGCCCAAATATTTGGAACGCTATTTGTACTTGGAAAGGAGATCGTACGAATTTTGGAAACAGGCGTACAAATTTGTACGAATTTCGGAAACAGGTGTACAAATTTGTACGAATTGTGTACTACACGATGGTACCGAAAAAATCGCCCTGATGCCATCGATTCTTGTGAGAGGTGCTGGGGAAATAATTCTCCAACGCCGCCCCAGTTTTTTGTTTGTGGGACGAAAACTGAACACGTACTAATTTGAAAAATGGTCATACAAATTCATACTAATTTCATATTAAATATTAGCAAAAAAAAATAATGAAATTCGTATGTGGGAGTGCTGGGGTAACGTATGTATAAACCTTAGATTCTTATCTGAATATAATGATAGAGATAACGTGTAAAAATATAATTCCAAATACAACTATGAGGTAGAATTTTGAACCTAAATACAAATATTTAGAAGTTGGAATAACTAATCAAAAATATTGAATTAGTTTCTTTACGCAGTTACACAAATATACAATAAAACATAGAAATAAATGTAGAAATATTATCACTAAACAGTAGAGTAAACTATTCAAATAGCAACATTTACATTATCTGACTAAAGAGTAAACTACATACAATTTTCAACACAACTTGAAAAGTATAATAAAACAATAGATTTGTACGAATAAATGTTAAAATGTTTTTTTTTTAATTAAATGTTTTCTGTTATTATCATACTCATTCTTTTAAAAAAATAGTTTAGTACCTATAATTATTTGAATTTTACATTCTTTATCATAATACTCTTGTATTTGTATCATTTCATTTCTATTAGATAGCTGTAGTAGTTTAATATACGGTTTAATAATTATTGTTGTATGTCGATCGTGTCGTCCACATGACGGCGCTTGTCTACTGCTATCGATCAAACATCCAAACACGGTTTATGTGTATAAATATGTATTATATAAGTATAAGAGGTGCTTTTATGTACATATTATATCTCGGCAGAGTTTCGTCAGTTAATGTTCTTGTGGCCGAATATAAAATCACTCTCGAAGTCTCTGGGCATTGTACGATGATTCTTTGGGTCATTTGCCATTAATTTTTCAGTCGTCTTCCCGTCCGTTTCAGATAATGGAGGCATTCAGGGACGCTGTGCGCAGGGTCGTGAGTAAACAGTCCGACGACCAACAGTTGGACAGCGTGCTCATGGCGTCCGTCCAGAAGCAGCTGACCGAAGTCGCGGATGCCGTGGCCTCGGTCTGGCCACTGGCTGAGCTGTCGGACCCAGAGAGACGCGAGTGCGCCAAGACTTCGGTCGTAAGACGATTTCCGGCGAAAAAAATTGTCTACGGTGAGTAAATGCACCTCTAGTCATTTATCATGCACCGGACGTCCGAATGATCTACGTGCATTTTACCCGAAAAAATGTTTGGAAAATATTTGGACGTGTGTGAAATTTGTCCGAGTTTTAACCGTTTGCAGGAAAATATTATGTTTGCATACGCGTCTGTAGAGCGTATAATATGAGAAATTGATGATTTCTAACTATTGGGGTTTGCAACAGTTTTGATATGTATAATTAAATAATGTCTAAATAATGTTTCAAAGGCATCGACGATTATTGATAACTGTAGTTTGCTAGCAAAAATATGACTATTCATTATTGAGCATGTTGTATTTTTTATAATAATTAGGATTACGATAGGTTAATCGCTTTTAGGTATCAACGTGCTACATACTTTGTACATGTACGTTAAGTCACTTTATGGAATACAAATCCAATTGTACTATTAATCACAATATAATGTCAGCTTAATTTTGCAATTAAATTTTACATTCTGCATATTTTTTTATTAAAATTACATATTAATCTGGCCGTTATTTCCATGTACTTATCTAAAACTTACTGGAATTTATCATATTATACTTCACCATATCAAGAACGTCTGTTTAATATAAAACATGACTTAAATACTTTTTAACGGTATCTGTTAATGAATGTCACTATGGTAAAAGAATGCGTAATAGATAAGTATAAAAAAAAAAATTTGTTGTTTTCTAGTAGGAACTAGATAGTACTATATATTATGTATAGAAATGCAAAGACTGACAGTCTTATACCGTTCAGTTTTCCTCTTAGATCAAAACGCCCGCCGATATTTTGTCATGGTTAACAGTGCTGACCTACAATATTATGATCAATTAAAGTGAATTATTATTTATGCACGGATATTCCTTATTGGTCACCATGATATTTATTTATTTTATTTAGATATTAGTATATTTATAAACTTGTAAACTATGTATGCCTGACCAAATGTGTATGTTATAAATGGCCACGTAATATTAAAATAAATAATGTAAAAATGACAAAAGTTAAATTATTGAAAATATCCGAATTCAACGTAAGAGCTGTAAAATAATACACAGGGTGATTCACCAAGCACACTCACCTCAATCTGTTCTTTAATAATACGTTTATTCAAATTATTATTTTTTGAATTTGTAACTAGGTATATTAATTAAAGATCTTATTTTCAAATACTTAATTTTTTTTTTTAATATTTAAAAAGTTTGTATGATAATATAAGATCCTTTTTTTTTCAATAAATTGCAGATGACTTATTTGAAAACTGTAATGTATCTATATCGGAATACTAGTACTTTTTCAGTTGTTCTTTGCATACCGAGGATATTAGATCCACGATAATAAGTTAGGAAGATTTGAGGGCTATGATTATTTTAAAATTATAGTAATTGATACTAATCTATTAACAATTCATAATCTGTAAAAATTATCTGAATCATTTAATAAATAATAAATACTAAATTAAATATTAGCTGTATTAAATTTTTTATAAAACCAATTTTAAATACTATAATTATCCATAGTTTTAATAACTTAAAAATAACTTGTTAACTTTTTTTTTATTTCTGTAAACTTTTTGTAAAACTATTTGTTTTAAAAATTACATTATTGTAGAATAGACTATCGATTTAAACAGGTTATAACAGCCTGAAAATTGAAAGATAACATAGATGACACAAATTAGTTCTAGAATTAGAGAATTGAGATAGTGTTATTCATGGATACTGAAACAATTTTATTATTATATCATACATAGCTAATGACTTTATAGTGTATTTATGTATTTATGATATTTAGATGATCAGCGTGTTTTTAATTATTGGTATGGTTGCAAAAAATGTGTCTTTCCATAAAACTACTTGACCTAATTTCTTTATAGTTCTATAAAAATCAGTAGTTTAAAACACTACTCTTTTGATGCTCACATTAAGAAAAAACATGTTAATATAATAAGGCCTCCATAATTTATTTTTATTTCCTGAGGTCGCTGATAATTTATGAATTTGAAAATTGTATTTACTAATGCTAATTGTTTACAATTTGCCCGAAAAAAATTCACTATATGGGCGGTGGGGCAACTTCTAATAAGTCGTATTATGTACGAAGAATTCTGAAACAAGTCTTTAATATTATTGATTGTTTATAAATAATCAATTTCAATATTATTGTTCTTCAATAGTGTCTTCTAATACTGTATTGCCATGAATAATATTGGACAAAATACATAAACTGAGAGTTTGGTTAAATCACGACTTTTATTAACAGAAAAATTCTAGACCCCTACATTTGCTATACCTGCCTAAGTTAAAGGTCTAAGATATCTTTTATTTCGATTTGATATTAATGTGCTCCGCTGAGTTTTCATTATTTTTAGAAACGTGAATTAATCTATGTTCACATAAATAATTTGTTTTTACTATGGATATATTTTTCGATTTAAACTATAAGAGTAAACAATTCACATTAATCTGTTTAAAATTTGTTAATCTGTTCTTAGTAGTGTCAAAGAGGTGTTTTATTTCCCCACGATTTATTTTCAATATTTAAAACGTGGTTTAATAAGATAAATTAGGAAGAAAACAATTACGAGGAAACATGACCGAAAAATAATTAAAGTTTATGGCGTGAACAAACTGTTAAAAAACTCAATTAGACAGGATTAACTACTAATTATTACTAAAAACCGTTAATTCAGCATCTGATTATAGTAACTATAACAACTTTGTGTGAGCATAAAAGTATAACACTAAACTTCTTTTTAGAGTAACAATGGGAAATGTATTTCTCAAACTTCAAATCGGGAATTAACTCAAACTTCTACGATGTAATATAAAATCAAAATATTCTAGTATTCAACAAATATCTGTTAAAAGTTGAAAACCAGAGGGAATTGATTTTTCATTCTTAAATCGTTAATAGCTATTATAGTACGGATGTCGAGACTAACAATTTGTAGTAAAAGCGTTTATGATAAAGCTTTAAAGCTAGAAATTTTTTTTGAAAAGCTTATAAAAATGCACTAACAAGTTGGTCTTACCTCTACAATATTTATCTAAATCCTTAAAACTGCATTCGATGACTTACGTTTTTTTTTATATATTTATTTTCAAATAAAATTCTTTATCGAAAAACATAATATATTTATTTATATTTTGAAAAACTAAGTTTTGAACAAAATCATTATATAATAAATTCAGGAAGTTCTTGTTTACATATTTCATTATGGCTTTGTATAATATAAATTAACTACTTTTTTTAAGTTAACTATTAAAATGACAAAAAAGTTATAAAATAAAATGTTGTGAGTTCACTCTACGTTTTTAACAAAAAATACGTATCCATATAGGATGTGGATTTTTTGTGAAATGTACTATGCTTAAAGTTCTACATTTAAAATAAATATTGATCCTAAATACTTTTACTTATGTACATTTATTAAGATTGAATTTTGAAAATTTCTAAAAGTTATTTTAAAGATAAGTTGAGCATTTCAATTGTTTCTCACACTTTGCAATCACTGTGATATTATTTATTTACAATGATATGGGTTTTTTTTTATGTTTGGACACTTTTTATTGTAGAAAGTATGCTCTTATCAAGCACTTCAAAGGAGATTTCCGATAGAAAATTAGATCTTGATGGTACTTTTGGGAAAACATTAAAAATATACATTTTTCAGACACATGGGTTTTATGCATATTTAATTATATTGTATATATCATAGCATAATCAAATTTCAATATATTCAAAAAACGTTTACCTAGAACATTCAATAGTAAAAAAATAATATTATGTGATATATATTGATATCATAATAATTCTTATTATAAAGGATGATGTTTTTTCGATTATAATAGTTCGCACTATGGCCAAGAAATTCGAAGTAAAATTTGATAACGTTATGTTATTGTTTGAATAAATAGAATATACTGAGATTTAGACAGCCGAAGCTTTATAATGTTATTTTGTCATTCACGTCTCAAGCTGATAGGCTTTATAGTAAGTCTCGTTAGCGCTGGGTAGGTGAGTACTTTGAATTTTCTGAAAATAACACGATTTCGACTTTCTAATTTACAAGACGTATTTCGATGTGTTTTATTCCGACCATGCGAAAATTTCTGTTTTTTCATACTTCAGCTGTTTGGAAATTGTATAGTTATTAAAATAAAGAGTGACTTGACAAAAAAATAATTGTGTAGATTTTTGCATATATTATTTTTATTGATTTATCACTAAGCAGAATATTATAATATATACAGTCACACACCTAAACATGTTATGCAATACAGAACGGGTCAACATTATCTTACATGTGCATTTTCTATTCATGACGAAATATGGAATAGTTTTTGTTTTAATTTTAAGCTGTATTATAAAGTTAACACTAAACAGTTTTTAATTTTATATATTTGTAGAATGCTTATTTGTTTTTATTATTGAAATAAATTATAGTTTTTATTTCATATTTTTTTTAATGTAACATTTTTTGAAAACATTGATATTTGGATTCTATATTTTACCTTAGAGTGTTATTATTATAGAGGATTATGCAAACGAATTCTATAATTGATTTATTTCATCATTCCCATTGTTTAAGTGTATATTGTAAAATATATGTATGTAATTATTATTGTCAAAGACGGGCGATTTAATAAAAATAAAGGGTGGAAGTAAATATCCTGACTGCTGTATACATGTGGTGGTGGTGTCAATGTGTCGAGTGTACCTCGTCATTAAGTAAGTCACTGTAATGCTTAAATGTTAAATTCGAATTAAATGATAAATCATATGGTATATTTAAATTACTATTAAAGTATATATTTACCATTAATAACATAGATTGAATTAATTTTTGACAAAAATATTGCATTTGAATTGTAGTTTGGTATGGAAACAACAAAAATTATTAGGAATACTATTAATTTTAGTACAATATTAAAAAATATTCTTTTTAATAAATTTGGAATGTCAATGTAGCTATGCAGTAGTTTATACACATGATTTTATCAATAAAATTGCGTCTAGATATTGTATTATCGCCCAACCTCTGAAAATGGAAGGCCGGCCATATTAATTGTATGCGCTACTATATGTAAAGGAAACATCATTACACTTTTGGATTGTTATCTATTAAAGACCGAGTTGTTTAGAAATTGAGTACCTGATCTGAATTCGAGACCAGATCGTACCAACGCATAAAATACAGTCGTTATTAGCAATGTAAATTATTGAATCCCTTGCAATTATTCCTCTCTATAAATCCTAAATTTCTATACGTAGAAGTGACATTTATAATAATATGCACATTGAAAGCGAGACCCGATAATAATAAAACACCCAAGTCCATTATGTCTTGTATTGATTCTAATTTCTCGTTAATTAACTAAGCTTCTTTGAATATCAGTAGATTACGATTAGGACAATAAGAAAAATTTTAAATATTAACGAACACGGATTCGCAAACTATAGAAACCTACAAGCATAATAATATTATAATATAAAGAATAATCGAATAAATTTCTGGGGATCGACTGCAGACCACTCTTGCAGGCTGTATACTCCTAACAAACTGTGCTGGTTTATATTGTTATATTATCTAAGGTAACTAATTAATGTTTGTAGGAATTTCTTAAGAGTCAGTTCTAAACAATTTATTAGAATTGGTGCGTATTTATACGCCCACAGCACAATCATTTGTATTTAACTTAACGTGTACAGAGTTTTAAAAACGTATTTTAAGTCGATCTCTTGAGAATAAAATACAACCGCAGATAGATCTTTACTAGAAAACAAAAATAACAAATACAAAATTATCTGACCAACTCAAACCAATGTATGTACGTACAAGTATATTACCATATGCGATATTTTAAGCGGCAAGGAAACCGAAAAAAAAAACTTAGGAGATCTCACGCAATGATTTATTACAATGTGTATAGAAATATTCACAGCGCATTCGAACATATAGTAATGAATTATACGTTTTGAGTAATTAAAGTATAATATCAGATGTCGAACTTGTCACGGTGTCATCGAATACAACTCATATACACACGCGGACATTGGCAGCTGATCGCGAAAAATATCTATCCGTACTTTCTATATTCTACTGTATCATAAATGAAAAACGATTTTCTAGTAGTACAATATATCACTAACCCGGAACCTATAATAATATTTATATACAAATGCTTTTAAAAATGAAACATTTCATAACTGTATAATGTCATTTACTTGAATAATCATGTTGGTGGTATATTTTATGGTATAGTGCTTGCAATATCCAAATAAACTTGCAAATTTGTCTTTGTCTTCGTGTTGTGATTGGTAATAATATTTATAACCGACTGCCTCTATAGAGTATAATTATTGTTTTGTGACCGTCGAAGCATTGATTGTAATTGAATAAATTAATACAAATTAAATATTTTTTTTTTTATATAGTTTTATAAGTGTTTTTAATGGATACAGTTGATTATAAGTTATTTTATAACGTTTTTGAACGAAGTATGAAACAAATAATTTAATTTAAAAAAACAGCGTTTACTCAAAACATGATTTTTAATTTATACATCCGGTTATAGTTTAAATGTATCATGGGGATTTATTCTTGGAAACTCTAATTGTTTGCGCACAAAACTATTATATCATTCTATTTACTAATGGTTTGAAAACAAAATATTTTAAGAACGCGTTAAAAAAAATAAAAGATTATCTGCGGTATTTATTAATAAGCGGTAAACAATATTATAATATTTATAACATTTGGATACTATTTTAAACGTGAAAACGAAATACCGAATCAACGATATTATTTATAGTAATAATAACAAATAGTTATTATGATAATTATAGAGTGGGCAGGTTAAAAAATGTAAACAAAATAATAATAATCCCCGGAGTTTTTTCGGATGTTGTAAGACGAGTATAACGTCTCAAACGCATTTAAAATGTGCATCCAAATGTGTATTATAATATTGTTTATCGTTCATTGATTAATACCTCAGGCAGTCTTCTTTATTTTTTTAACGAGTTCTCAAAATATTATGCTCGAAAAAAAAAAACAATATCTTTACCCCGTTGTCGGTGTCACGTGGAGCCGTCCCGTCCCGCAGGACCAATCGGACGTTTATAACCTTTGCGCGGTGCGGCCTATACCGCTAGTCCGGACTTCCCCGAAGACTCTCACGGGTTCGAATGAGGGTGTGTAAGTTTTGGTGGTTGGTGTGGTGGAGGGGGGAGGAGGAGGAGAGACGAGACTTAACCGTTATTTATTGACATTGACATTTTTACACGTGACCCCAACCGTTTGTATTGTAAACCATACCGACGTTTTCGTGTTTACATTTTTTTTTTTTTTTTTTGTTCACGTTTAACGTTCGAAAATTATATTATTTTAGTCCGTGCGCGTTGCCGGAGGAAACAAATTGTGATTTCCACATACCGCAATAACCCAAGTTCCGGCACCGGCGATAGGATTTGGTTAAAAAACGCGTTCTCCGCGATGCACTATAATAGATGGAAAAAATACAAAAGTATATGATTTTATAATATTGGTCTCGTTATAACTTTTACAGCTCCCTTCGCTCTAGAAAAAAAGGTGCCTAATTAATATTATTTTTTCCATAGGCTGTTATATTTCTATCACATAATATAGGTTGTTGATAATTATTTTTATCATTTGTTTTCGATTTGAAGATTATATTTCATAACACTGTACGCCGGCGTCATGATTGAATTTGTATAATCAATTGGCTAATGACTTTGAGTGATATACAGAACTGGTATGAAAGAGTAAACACCCTCGACGAACGGGTCTTGTACAATATAATATAATATCACATTAATAAGAGTTTTAATGTTATACACTGTTATTGGCGTTACTGTCGTGAACGATATAATATATTTTCTGTAAACCCATTTACCGATACAACCAAGATTGCCCGTCATCGTTAAACCTAATACTATATATTATGTCAATATAAATAAAATTACATTGTTAGTATAAAATACTATACAACGTTTATGATAATTTGTAAAGTAACAAAATATAAATAATCTATAACAATAAAAACCATAAGGTTTGCAGGGTCGTAAAATATTATGATTAGGTATACAAGTGTTATTCGAGTCATCGTGGGGGCGGGCACGAATTTAAATCGAAAGAGGATATAAATCGTAGCATTCGAAAAACGATTCCGAGATAACATATGGTTAAATAGTCGAACAGCTGTTGTTTTAAAATGTGTTCGACATTTTTCATATTTATTTTGATAACTCCTTAAGACTGGGTGACGACAGGTTACGACGAATCTGCACGAACGATTCACACTAACTTTAGGTGCTCATAAAAAACGCATTCCTGTTAAATACAAAAACAATACGTACCCTTCCCACCACTTCAATGTAGAAAAAACGACATATATTCGTATGATATAGCCGCGAGATAGATTATTGCGGCGTTTGTCGGTTGGTAATTATTTCTCGCCAGGCCAATAACGATAAATCTGTACAACGCGTAGTACAATAAAAAAAAAAAAAAAAACGAAGCACTAAATTCGAAACGATTTCACGGGAGAAAAATAATTACACGACCATTTAAAATGTGCTAGTGTGAATATATATACTGCAAACGTAGATACTTGGATCCTTTATTCGAATGTTATATTATACTCGTAATAAACAAATTCATAAAGTCGGCTGACAACGGGTTGGAAAAGCTCAGTGTATGCGCTTAAAATGGTATGGTAATGAACGCGCTTTGGATTTAAAAATGCAAAGATTATTTACGATGTAAAAAAACAACACGAATCGTTCATAAATCTGACAAATTACATAGGCGATGGATTTATATCCCGGACAATATAGTAGTTAATAATAAACCATGAACGCTCGTGTTAAAAAATTGCTTGTGATAAAATTAGGCCGTTATAAAATAAAGTATAGTCGTCCTCAATCAGACGAGTCATAGATCTCTCATTGTCGTAGAAATAAAATACATATACTCGTATAACAGTTATTAAAATATTTTAATATGCATTTAATACATATTTTAGTGTTATACGTGTTATAATCAGAATTGATTAAATATTAATGTAATATTAATATATCTCTCGACACGGTTCCGAAGCAGTTTTAATTCCTGCTTAGAAAAATGTAAGCTTGGTATGATAATTTTACAGTAACGAAGAAAAACCATTTTTTTGTTTTAATACTTATAACCTGGTAAGATAAAGGCAAATAGATAAGATAAAATTTGTAATAATATTACATCATTAATATTGTTGTTATAGTATGACAAAATATTCTATAAAAATAAACCCATTATGCATCATAAGATTATTATAGCGTGTAACTACAAAAGTTAAAATTTTTAAATCGAAAAAATATGCAAAACTAGAATAATGTATGTTACTATTATAACGCACATATTTGACATATTCGTATTGACGAAAAAAACATAGTAATTTCATTATTTGTTTATCAATAATATTATTGTAATGTTATATGGATTCGTATTAAAGTTGTTTAAATTATATAAAAAATGTGGTTAAAATCATTAGTATTGTACTATTGTTGTAATTTATAAAAAATGATTATGACGAATGTTACTAACAAAGAAAACAAATACAAACAATTAAAGAATGGAAAAAAGATTTAAGGAATTAATTATTGTCACTGATTGATTATTGTGGGACATAATAACGATGATTAATTATTTCGTGATTAGCATCCACAAACGCAGACATTTGGACTACTGACAATTTTTTAAATTTAAATACTAATATTATAAATACGATTTAAAAAAATGTTTAACGTTTAAATTTTACTGAATATGCAAATTACTCTGCCGACAAGTTGTAAGCAATAAATCTCAAGGATTATTATCAGATCTAACGTAAAAAACTTCCTTAATTTTGGTCTACTTGTGTAGTAAAAATATTTCCTTTTCAAAATAGTTAGTTGTGATAGTTAATTATTTAAACCAGTTAGAAAACCATTCAATGTAATAATAAATAAATGTATTAACGTAGTACCATATTCAAATTTAGACATACTAACATGCATTAAGTATTACGAAAAACGGTCGATATATGCATCACAATTAAAATCATATAAATTTTCGGGGACTTAAGTATATTATATCCAGATCAAAATGTCCGTAACTGTTGCAAATGTCAAAAAGTTATTTCCAAAAGCAACGATACTGATGAAAAGCGTATCGTTGGTTAAAGAGTGATAAAAAGTGAAAGTTATTAAAACACCGAATATCACAATAGATTTGATAGAGCATATAAATATTCTTCTAGTCTAATTCACAAATTTCAGGCAAATTAGTTTGCCAGGTTAGGTTAGATTTGACAGGACTCTCTTACCCCGATTAAAATCAGTAGTTTGCATAAACAAAAAAAATATATATATGTTTATTGTTTGTTATTTGTTATACGAAGTGTGCTCAGACACGGATTTAGAGTTTTGATACCCCAGGGAATGTGTCAACACCGCTCCTTTTACTCCCCTCCCTTTAAACAAATGAATCACTCGTAATTATTTGAATATAAAAAGTTTGCAAGAACTTTAAAATACTCAACATTTGATACATACACGTCAAATCTTAAGGTTTTTGTCATAAAATAATTGTCTGATTTATTCATTTTAAAAATAATATAATTTTCTTTTTAAATATTTTTTCAATGTCTAATTTTCTATAAGCTGCACCACTTGATTTATTATTATGACTGTTGTTCTTATCTAAGATATTGTTTTTATTTTATTAAATATTATTAAATTGTAATATTGTATCAACCAAAGTCAAAACAATGAATACAACGATCTACAGCAATAAACCACAACAAAACTGAATGTACAATGGTTGTAGATCGTGCACAATAATGCTAGTATCCCTAAATCCCTAAAAAAAATTTTCCAACCGGGAGATGGTACCCCTCGATTGCCAATTACGTCCACGAGAGTACTATATAAATTCAATACCTATAATAATAAATAAGTAACACTGTTACACATTCCGATTAATATTTATGTACCTATTTTGCCTATACATTGCGCCGTGTAAGCTAAATGTAACTGAAACTATGACTATACGAAAATGTTATGAATGTATTATTAGAATATTATATAGATTAAAATAAATATGTTTTTATCAAAATTAGAAAAAAAGTTAAGTTAGTATTTATTTTGTTATACTGGATACAGAGCCCAAAACGAATTCATCCTAAATTTTAGGTAAACCTATAGTAGAACATCTATGTAGAAAAATATGACGAAAAATAACTAAACTAAAAGTAGAAAACGGTATGAACAGGAATGGAATATATTTTTTATAATATTATATAATTAGAATATAATTACCGTTTTCTTCTGTAATGTTTCGGCAACGCTAGCCGATCGGAATATGCAAAAATTAATGACTATAATAAATCGTCTATCAGAGATGATTTAGACTTGTGATTGTTTTGAATGTGTTTATATTTAAAAGTAGGTATCTACTATTAATAAATTACCTATGATTTATTTTATCTTGAATGTTTTTCACAAACTATCTAGATAAATTACAGTAAATAACAGAAGGTTTCATTCATAACACAACACGTTTAGTTTTTTTTTTTTTTATCAGGATAAGATAATAGTACATCATAATATTTTTTTTTATTATAACTGACGACAAATAGCTTAGTATCGTTTTAATATTGTAGTGTGTTATTTGCTTTCCTACCGTAAATTTAATAATATGATTCACATAGGAAGATAAAACAAATAATAATAATAAAAAACCCGACTTCTACGCCCATCTTTTTGTAAGCTATTAGTCATCATATTGTGATATCATTACTGTTTACGGAACAGCAACGTAAAGAGCAATATTGCTGTATCTATGTATACTATAGTGACTCTGTTAAGCAGCAGTGTACAATACAGACAGAAGCGAGCGTTTGATTTGTTTTCGTTTTAAATAACCGTTGTGGCACACACAAATTATCATAATTTATTTTGGTCATTCGTATGCAAATTTAACGACAAGAGCCCGATGGGATTTTTCGTATTGTTCGGTATAAAACAATTCGTTTCGGGTTTCGTTATGTTTGCTGCAAGCTACGTGCACAATCATCGGAACCGCGTCGAGAACCGTCAGTACGCTTTGCCAATATTTAAATACAAAACTACGCGGCAATGAGCTCATAGAGTTTGTTTTATTCCAATGCGTAGGTGTAAAATCAACAGAAATCGCAAACGAGTTTTTATCGTTAATAATACAGTTATCTATAAACAATATTCCTGCTATATGAAATATCTGATACCGTGATTAAACGATGCGACGTAGTTCCTGTGGCACGAATGGCCGAATAACAATATACGACCTCACGGCCACGGTAGTTGGTCGTAATTGATGGAAAATAAGTCGATACAAATACGGTCGGTTAGGTTAGGTTCATACCCACGACCCCGCCATACTGAAACTGACGCATAACTATCGAGCAGTTGTACGGTTGAGGAGATAATACATCCACGTGATATAGACCTTATATACACGTACGATAGCATATAATACATTATATATATATATATATATATATTTGTTAGGTTAGGCTACGTTAAATAATAACATGTTATATATATATACTTTTGGTGTTTAAGTGAGTTTTATATATTTTCTTTGAACAAAAATGTCCACGAGGCGTTCGTTATTTGACGTTAAAAATAACTTTTACTCTCTCTTGGGTATTGTTTTTTTTCAAACAAAAACTTTACTCCTATTTGTTTGTTTTATTTCGTACACACACACACACACACACACACACACACACACACACACACATATATATATATATATATGTATTATACTCGTCTTAGTCGTATGAGTGTGCTAAAAGTTAACGGGGCTCGACTACTACAGTGCAACAGACGTGTTGTGCCCGTCAAACATTGATATAAATAAATGTATGAAAAGTAGAATCAAATATCGACGCGTAAGTATAAATCGATAACACGGTAGACGATAACAACTGATTTATTTGTGGCCGAAGCAGACGTCGATCGCATATAATTTAACCTATCGATAATGTAATAACACAGCATTTGTTTTGTGTATTATTCTACATTTAAATATTATGATAAATATAGACTACGTGTACCGGCTTCCGGGATACTAAAGTATGATTACGCATTATTATCGTCGTTATCAATGTACGTACCTTGAGTGGAAATAAAATTATGTCAACGAAAAAATAATAAAAGAGATGGAGTTGTTTTTCAAAGAATAGAGGAAAATTACACGTATTATTTTTAGTTAGGATATATAACGTTAACGACACGGGGAATAAAAATATGATTAGTTTAGTATGATAAAATAGTTGTACCTTACTATATTATAATATGCAAGATCCCAAATTGATGTTTTAATCGAACTGCTATTTACTATAAATTAAATGTGTTGAAGATATTAATTAATTTTGGTTTACTTACCATTAGTTTTTATTCACGAATAAACTTAAATTAGACCAATTCTACAACGATGCGAAATGCAAACATATCGTATATAATAATATACACGTAACAGTTATCACTGTATTCAGTTTACCAACGTTTTGAAATGTTATTTATGCAATATAATTTATGTATATTGTATTGAATTTATTTTATTTAACGAATTTCATTCTAATTGTTACGATAAACGATGTTTATAATATTAATACATAAACGTCTAAATTAATGTTATTAAATTAATATATTCAAAAATAAACAGTTTTAAAAGTAATTTTAATAATTCAATTAAATAGTTTTATAAACGAAAAATATAGGTCCCGAAAATCTCTATTGTCCGCCTAATTCAAATTCGAATAATTTACGACACTAATAAAATAACTTTTGTGAATAAGGTGTTTGTCGTTTGGGGTTGTGCCCAAGTGTCATGTCCTATCTCCTCTCCTTTAAAAAATAACATAACTCTCCCCTACGTAAACTGCTTATTATATTCGTCTTTAGAAATTTAATTTTGTATTGTAAAATCGGTGTGTTCCATAGTAGGACCCGATATTATCAATCGAGGTCATTTTTATTTTCAAAACTGAGTTAAACTACAAATCGTCATTGCTCTAATCGAGTAACGTAAGACTGTACAGACACAGTGAACTACGATGCTTATATTTGTGTGCCTATTTATTATTGTATAAAATTATACTATCTCAATATCTACTGTGTTAGTTAGATAATTTGTCAATCGTGTAACTCATTGAATGTCGTTATATCAAATTTATTCGTGACAAAGAAAACACCAATATCTTTCATTTTAAAATATACTTATCTGTGTAATATTATTATGCTTATATTATGATATTGTTGTGTGATAGCTACAATTGCAAGTTCATTTGATAATTCGGCATATGCTATGATATATATATTTATTTATTTATAACACACAATATAATATTGACGAGTAGGCGTGGATAAGGTTCGTGTGCTGAACAGTTTTAATAGCGAAATGTCCAATGAGACATTTTGCTAGAATTCATTTATAGATAAAATGCAATAAAGTACTTTATTTTCTATAGAGTGATACTATTAAGGATGTACAACAAATTTCTCTCTATTTCAAATTCATATAACAATACATAATTAAAAGCGTCAGGGCAATAATAAAATAGTTCTCCGTCTTCTAAAATACGTTTAGGAGCGCTGAAGAACATTCATCGAATACAATAGATAATACAAATGCTGTTCACAATGATAAGCTGCAGATGAATGAAAATATCATTGGATATTCGAATAGTTCAAATGTGCGATTTAAAAATTGTTATCATTTTTTTTTCGGTTGACGACCTTCTAGTCGTTTCTCAAACTAACGAAAAATCGAAACTTTTTGTTTACAAAATATATTATTGGTGGTAGGTATAAGAATTTAGTAATATTATATTGTTATTTATTATATTTCTTAAAATACTTTATTTGATGAAAATTGAAAATTATAAGTACAGGAAAAAAGCTGTGTCGACTGATATCCATGAGCCAGTAATAAAAATAATGTTTTTCCTTTGTACTTTAATAGTAATAAGGTCGAGAAAAAACATCCAAGAGGAAGAAGAGCGGTGAGAGAGAGATAAAGAGAGTGAGAGGAAGAAGAGTGGTCTAAAGTAAAGCACACTCTTCCGACGTGACTTTAATCGTCTACTGTGTAAAATCTACGAGTACTACTACACTATTTGCATAAAATGCAGTTAATTGTCTCGTATTGTTTTATTATAATATGCATATACGTTTTTAACAATGGAAATAGTTTTTCGGTTTATGTTAATAATAATTTATTGTACAAATGTTTTTTTTTATATAAGCTTTATCAATAATGTGGATAATTAATTTACGTACAGTCGATTAAAAGTGATTTAATAATTATATTAGTATTATTATCTTATTATTTGTGTGTGCTCTTTCTTATATTGGGATATCCGGAAACAAAAAAGTAAACATAACTGCAAACGAAATCACTGCATTTCAATATTCTATAAAAATAAACTTAACTATAACTTCAGAGACACTCAATACTATATTAGCCATAAAACAAAGAAAGCATGGCAGAAAAATTGGAATAAAATACCACTTACAAAAAAAAAATTCCCCTCTCATCAGCAAAGAATTAGTTCCTACATACGACCATGCAAGAAAATCTTGCAAACGATCACATTGCGACTAAATGCCTGAATACCTAACCGAACCACGAAGAATATTTACTAACATATCCTTACTTCAACAAATAAAACATGGAAGCAATATATATTTTTTTTTCATAATATAAACTTAACCAAAAATTGTAAATAATTAGAAATAATGTCATTTTGTTTTATCTACAACTTGTGTAAAGTATAACTAATCTAAAAGTTGGTTTTATACATTTGAAAAAGACTTGTTTTACAAATAAATAGTTCGTGTTTATAATTTCAATATTATTTTTCATATAATATATAAATAAAAATGAGTAAAAGGAACATTTTAGGGCTATATGCGTTTTGTTAACTTTAATCTTATTTACTCACAGACGCCAAAAATATCTAAAAACCGATCGACAGAGATCGTAAGTCGTCTTGCTTCTCCTTTATAGGCGCCTAATAATGAATTGTGTATGATTATACTCGTAGATCGATTAAATAAGGGATTGCCTGTTTCAAGTATTATAATTTGTGTTTGATTTCTATGATACCATTTCGATATGATATTATTGTAAGAAAATCAATTTTCAAAAAAAAAAAGAACATGCCAATCAGGTATTACCTGTAGTATTATACTATTATATGATATAGTTCCCCTGATCCGATTGGAATCTAAACGATTCAATTCAATAATATCACCAACGACAATGATATATAATATTTAATCGAATTATTTAATAGACAACATTATAATAATTATAATATTTCTTTGATCTGTCTTACCACGTTTTTGTAACTTACTTATTTTACTTAAACATAGTAAGAATTGAAATTAAATATGCCATCAATGCAATTGTAATATAAGTTATTATTGTTACATTTTTGATACTTGAACTTATTTTTATCATCGATATTTTTACATCGTAATTCTACCTTACAGCCGTTTTACTTAAAAAACTCCCAAAAAATAGTTATAATAAAGAATAACAGTTAGAAAATCGTAAGTTAAATAATATGTAAAAGGTATTTAAATTAGTTTATTTATTTAGTAAAAGTTCAAAATTATGGATTGGAATTATTTAATTGAGTTTAAAAGTTGTTGATCCATTTAAAAACTTACATTTGTTGTTGAAGACAACCAACTTTCTGAAAACACTTTACATTATCGATAACTGTCATCTGTCATAGATGTTTAAAGTTTGAAATTCTGAACATCACGGTATTAAAAGTGATCGATGTTATATAGATGGTAATTTTTTTAATTGTGTTTGCAATAAATTATTACCAATTATAATTAAATTACCTATTGAAACTTTATTGTTAATAATAATGTTATTGAATTATTCCTTACAAGTTTTCTGATCAGAATAAACTATATTAAAACTGTAATAATATTAACGCTTTATTTCGTGTTGTGCAGATGACGATAGCAACTCCAACGAGGCGAACGCTTATTTCGTGCTCGAAGGTCGGTGTACTTGCGTGCAGCGACTTCGAGTCCGTAAGATGATTGAATATGGACGCAACCGATTCAAGCTGATCCAGGAACGCGATGTCCAATCACATTCAGACCAGCAGAAAAACGTAGAGACAGTTTATGTGAGGATGGCCGATCTCCGCCCAGGTTCGGTTTTCGGCCTGGGTAAGACTTATAATAATACGATAATTTAATAATTATTGTAAATTGTTATTGGTCATCATGCACATGTTACTGGCTTCGAGCGGATCGAATGCATCTCGAAATAATTCATTCGTTCACGGTGGCGCACATCATTGTGTCGAGAGTGAAATATGATAATGGTGCTTTTTTAATAACATTAAAAAAAAAAAGGTACTCTATAGATATCTACAAACACAAGTTTGGGAAGTGTGTGTTGAAAAAAATGTTTTGGGAAACTTGTGAGTATAAAGATATCTAAATAAGATGATTCTCATTTGTTTGGCGTTGATCGAATAACGAGACGACCAGTTGAAAAATTTAGTAAAATTATATGTTCACACAGTTTTTTTTTATTTATATTGTTAATTGGTTCAAATAACGGAATAATAATATTATTAAAAAAATAATAAAAAAAAAATAAATAAATAAATAAAAATAAAAAGTAATATTATTACTCGTTACATATTTTTTAAAATTATTATTATTAAAATACTGGTTGTAAAGACTGTGAGAAAAGAACGTTAATTGAAAATAATAACGAGTTAAATAATTACGTGCTCATATTAACACTGATCAACGAGAAATTCATTCGCTTCTGTAATATATATATTTGGAAGACACTTTGGTGTCTCCGTTCGTCAGTAATCGATATTAAATGATTATACGATTCTTCGTCAATAGGCCACCGTCCGTCTGACGGCTGCTGTATATCTGCATCTATATAGGCTCAGAAAATAAATAAGTAAATGATGATGAGAGGGGACTACGTCGCGAATCACAATCATTGCTAAGAATGGCCAGACAACAATGATTGATGAACTTTAATTTCATTACCAACATAGCATTCTTTAAAGGCCCCTCATTTGGTGGATTTTGTACTTAGAGAGCTGAATCGGTCAGGCCTTGTAAATTTTATTTTGTTACAGAGAAATAACATTTGTCGATGTTTTAAGTGCGGGATTTCATTAAAATAAAAATTAAATCGTTTATATTTCTCACTGGTAATTTAAGAAGGCTGGGTGCGGGTAAAGTCCATACAATTTTGAATTATGCAAATTTTTAAGGAAAGTATTATAAATAAGGAACTTGATTATTTCTCATCAAATGAGAAACATTTATTAGATATGTTTAACACGTTTTACGAGCAGCAACTATACAGCAACATGATAATATAATATTTAGTTTAATTAATGCTAATTAAAAATTGATCAATTGATGTAAAAAAAAAAAAAATTAAAAACTCAATCAAAATTTAACAAACAAACGGATTGATATGACAAAAACTGTAATACATTTATAATGTTATATGTTTTGGAGTTTATAACCTAAATTGTTTTAAATTATGCTATTACCATTTGCTTTATATCATCAAATCACACTTATATTTTTTAGTTTAATCCATAATCTAAAACGGAATCCGATAATAGGTAAGCGTCAAACACGTTTACAAGCCCCGAGTACGCCTGTCGGTAAAACTATTATTTTCCAAAAACCGCGACGATATACCGGCCGATGCCCAACCAATAAAATTCGAAACCATTATAAATCATATTTTCCAAAATCGTCGCGTACATTGATAATGGACATTTTGTACGTCCGCAGGCGAAAGGCGTTCGGGGTGGATAGTGATGGCCACGGCCGATGTCAAATGTTTGCTGGTCCCGTTGGCGTTCCTCGCCAAGCACAACTCGTCCAACATCTGGGGCCGGACTGTTTGCTCACTGAACGGTACCAACCCGACGGCCGAACAATCGTTCCGGAAGTTTGTCGTGGAAAACAGATGGACAGAGTATAAGAAGTCGTTAGCGGACGAATTGTTCCGGAAACGTCGACCATAGTATATTGTTATTATTATTATTATTATTATTATTATTATTATTATTATTATTATTACGACCACTGTGAATAATAATATTTTTTATGTCATTCTTACGTACGGCGGCATTGTATAACCGCATCGTGTTTTTTTTTTTTTTTATTATGATTAAAGAGGTTAAGTACCTACCTTTGGCGTAAATAACCTATGCAACGAGGTTTTGTCTTTTTATCGTGCTTGTCGTTAAATTTACAATAAATTACATATAATAAATGCATGTTTGCGGTATCCAAAACTATATTGCGAGAGAGGGAAAAAACAAAAGTTTTATTATTTGTGTTTAATATACGCACACGTACAATACATGTATTAATGTTATAAAGGCTTCGTTTTGATGTACCATGCAATCAACGCCATGCGCTTAGCTTTTATAACAGTGAGCTTTTCGTCGAATGGCAATTCGATCAGAAGATGATAAAACGAGTAATTGTCTACGTAAGTCTGTTGCAATATTATCCGTCGACCAGCATAGAACGTCATCGACAACTTTTTACCCCAATTCCAAAAATTCGTAAAGCCCTTTGAATTTATAATTTAACAATAACCTATTCTAACCTAACTTAACCTACAATCCCATTAATGTGCTTTGTCGAAGCAAAACCCAAATTGTTACCCAGATAGAATAATTACATCTCTAAAAGATATGTGGGATGATTAAAAGTTCACTCAGACTCACATCAAAGTAGTATCAGGTACATGACTATATCATTTGTAATTTGTATTTTATATTAGATGCATGATGGATCACGAACTATTTTAGAGAATATTTACGGCTCCAAAAGGTATGATTAAGACAAAAGAAATAAAAAAAAAAAACACTCACCATCGTTAGACCAATATATATATATAGGTAATATTATAAAAGCAACCATTTAAAATTACCATCCGATATCTTCGTCAGAAATCGAATAGATTATTAGTTAAGCTTTGGAAGGTAGGATCTTTTTTTTAGAATAGATTATTCTATAGGTACCTGATTAAAAGGTACATTAAATTATTAGGACATATAATATTATTGTTAAAATTACATAAGTTTCGTGAAGACTATGCAATTAAATCATTTGACGCCACGCTTGTAGTAATATATACATAATATTTCACGCATATTATGTACTATAAATATTATTTTAATAAAATATCGTATAAATACGAGTGTAAAAAACACACACAATGAAAATTTTATATAATATATTTTATTGTTTTCATTAGAAATAACATGATGCCTTTTTTAAATGTTTTTTTTTTACAATAATTAACTTAAAGTATAATATTATTACATATTATATAATGTGTATACATATTATATTATTATAGTATGGTATTCGAACAAAGATAAGTAACAGATTATCTTTATATTATTATCTCCTTATATATAAAATAATATCGATGAATAATTAGATGTTGTAATTACAAATTATTAAAAATGATTGGACAACGAAGATGTTTGGACTCGGTCGTCACAGTGTCATCTAAAACAGATGTTGCGTGAGTTACATTCGAATTATATATATTTTACATATTAAGGTAGATACATATATCATAGAATAATTGATTTCTTTAAAGTGCTTTATGTCGTATACGATATAGGTTGTACGATAAGTCTCGCCACGCGACAATATTAAAAATTAATAACCTACCTAATAGGCTGTAATAATTGTTTAGAGTTGGTTTCCCACGGGTAGAGACTTGTTCGTATTAATATTTTATACAATTAATGCATTTTGGTTTTCGAAAAATCGTACTTGCGATTATCATTTCTTTCGGCATCTGGTAAGAAAACGATGACTTACCGTTGATAATAATATTATTTAGTGCTGCCAAAATTCCGTCGAATACTCTCATTGTACTAGATACTTTATATTATATCCTACAGAGATTCACCATGGATGATTGCGTTGAATGTCGAGATTCATCTAGTTCGCATTGAAATCTCGATGAAATCCTGATTCATAGACAGTGTAAATAATACTTCACACATTTTTCTATCCTTTCCTACTCCGCGGAATGATAACACAATATACGAGTCGGTGACGAGACTCGATGAAATAAATTTCCGGGCTAAAAACGAGATGATGTTACGAACTATTCGATTATTGGATTTAACTGTAATATTGAGATGTTCAGCTCGAAAAACGCGCTGATAACTGCAAACCAAGTGCCTATAGGTTCAATTTAAAAATCAAAATTGGTACTGGACTAGACGAAGAACGATAAAAATAAATTACAGTTGTTGTTAGAGTGAATATAATATTATTATTATATTTAGAGATCGTTTTATCAACTGAATACTTATTTAAATCCAATTTGGATTTAATTTAACATTTAATAGTTCGGTTATAGTTATGCTTGTTTTCAAAATTCAAGGTTCGTAAAGTATCATTATAGTAATATACTACTATTATTATTATAATTTCAGACCCCCCCCCCCCAGAACAATTCATCACCACTCCAAAAAACCGCAAAACATTCGAGCACCGTACGTCGCGTAGTGTCTCATTATTTATTTATTTCATTAATACAAGTGCAACCCGAAAACATGACCGAAATAGTTAATAGCAAACAACGTAAATAAATTACGAATACCGGCAATGTAGGTTAGGTATACGATTAAAAATATTTTTATTCGGAAAATATTATTTAGGATGTGAACGAGACTAGGTCATGTCGTATTAATTTAGAGTTAGGTAGTGAAATTAACTTATGTTATAACTGTGATTTGAAAATTTCCGGAAACGTAACTTGGCGAGAATTGCAGGGGATGCTGAGGAATATAGAAAAGCTCACGGTAATTAATTATTATTTATGAATATTTTTTTTTATTCTGTGATTATAGGTACTGTATTATAAGACTTGTTGTAGTTACTGGTTATTATAAAAATTAAACACGTAAGAGATAATGTTTTTAAATATCATTTAACTTAAAATTTTAAAATATAAATTAAAAAAAAAAAATGATCCCGTTACCGTGACCCTCTGAGAAATACTAGGAACATTTTCCTTCCAGTGCGAATTTCCGGGAGTGACAACACTATTTGTGATAAGTTTTCGGTTGGGCCGACGATTGGTCATCACGCACTATTTTAATCTACAGTGTTGCAAAAAAGTACATAGGTACATCGAAGAATACCGTGTGTGTCGAAAATGGCGTCTAGCGTCAGGTATCTATATGGAAATCGATTTCGAACAGAATAAACTTTGGCATCAATTCAGCGGCGTGCATGTGAAATATATTAAAATACAATAAAGCTGAAAAAAAAAACTGGATAGTTGGCGTGAAGAAGAATGTTACGGGCTCACTCAGCTAATATGAAAAATGTTACGTTCAACGCGAATTTGGTGTAATAATACCGTATAATGTATAATACTTGCGTTCTCCGGTCGCATCAACGCCGACGAAATTGATTATTATTATTGTTAAAATTTTGAGTTGTTTTTTTTTCCACTCGAATCAATTTTTTAATAATTATACGTTCACAATACCTACCGCTATATCGCGTAATTATTATCATGCTGTACATACTCCTTTCGATCGAATAACCGTTATTATTAATATATGCGTATAACATTATATAGTTGGTAATCATTATTAACGCTTTGTGGTTAATCTTTTGACTGCAGGTATAAGGTATCGATTTTTTTAATAGTTTTTTTTTTTTTTATTTATTATAAATATTAATAATACCGTATATAATATAGTATAACAGTATTAATTTGACCTAAGGTTGTCAGTAATCTCGCAAAAAACTCGGTCACCGCCCGTTTTCTGCCGGCGTAATTTTATACTATACATATAATATGAATACGAAATTGTCAAAATAACAACAAAAATAACAACAACGTTATCATAACACACACACATATATAATATATATTGTTATATTATTTTCTAACTTAAAACAAAAGAACAATTTAAAATATTTTTTGTAGATGTCCGACGGCACATATAGTAATATAGTAAGCACACATTGACACACCGCCAAATATTTTAATTAAAAACACATTAATTGATATAAGTATATATAATATTTTTAAGTGTTTAAATACTTTGTTTTATAATAAAACTCGTTTGATATCCTTTAAGGGAACACTATATAATAATATAATGATATTTATCGTATTTACAATGCACGAATAACCCTGGTAATATTTTAGGATAACACGCGTCATTAATATAATAATAATGATAATAATATAGGAATGTTAATATCGTTTTGTTCGGTTAATGGCGAAAAGAAAAAATGTACAAATGTCTGATTTTATTCATTTAAGTTTACAACGCACCTATCATTTCATAGGTGTATCTATCATAATATTAGTAAATAATATTACTGAAATACACCGTCTGTTTGAGAGAACAGTACCTTTAAAATTCCTAAATAAACTTCGTGTGTATATTAAAACTTACGTCCGCGGTTGTTCCTAATAAAAAAAAAAAATCGCTCGCGTTTTACAAATATCAAATAGCATAATCATTACGACGACACTTCGTCGAATACCTATATGACTTGATTTAACAAGCATTATTATCCCCAATATTTCTTTTAGAAATGATTTTATTAAAATTCAAATTTTGAAATTTTGAAATATATTGAATTAAAAACCATATTTTGAAATTCTTGAGATTTTTTTGTACTATTTATAGAGTGTCTTGTGGTGAACAAACTTTTGTTTTTCAAATGACAATAACTTAATTTTTTACTACACATTTTTAGGGAAATTAGTTTGATAATATTGATGTGCCTAATTTAAAAATTCGAACGAATATCATTTTTTAAAATGTTTATCCTTAAAATAATAGTCCTTACAAATGGTTTTACAAAAATAAAAAATAGATGTAGTATTTATTATACTTGGACCATTTTTACTAGCTATATAACCATATTTATAGATTATTATTAATTATTATAACTTTCAAATCACCATCCAATTATCATGGACCTATTATTCTTAGTGC
Organism: Pentalonia nigronervosa; assembly: GCA_014851325.1. Taxonomy (NCBI): domain Eukaryota; kingdom Metazoa; phylum Arthropoda; class Insecta; order Hemiptera; family Aphididae; genus Pentalonia; species Pentalonia nigronervosa. Next base: position 183,167 of record JACXSJ010000031.1, read on the forward strand.
CTATACAAAGTTAAATAACTCAAAAACTACTTATTCGAATTTTGATTTTGATACGTTAGCATTTTTATAAAAATTATTAGCTAATTAATTTACAGTAGAAAAGAAGGGTTCTCATCTGAAAAACAAAAGTTTTTATTTCCACAGAAAACTCCCTCAGTAGTATGAAACACCTCAAGAATTTGAATATATTATGGTCTTTAAGTAATTGTATTTAAAAGTTTCAAAGTTCAGATTTGTATTAAATACATTATTAATGAAAAAAGGGGTGCGAATGCTTGACGAATCACCTTCATATTACTCGATAAACCCATCATAACATCTACCTATCATAGTACTTAGTCTCTAGTTTTTCTACATCGTATGTAGTATTATCATGTATATTCTTATTATTACCCTGTTCCACCGGAGTCGAGATATTTGTCTGCTATAAACGGTGTATAAGTAACGTATAAATATTTTATTGTTAATAATGTACATAAAATAGTACACAATATTGTTGTTTTATAATATAACTTACTTTATTATATCATATATTATTATTATGAAGTATATTAAAAAAAAAAAAAAAAAAAAAAAAAATGAATGCGATGGCTTTTTACGTGGAATCACATTGAGTGGCGTTTTGACACCTAACCTGTATGCACGGAATTTGTTTTGAAAAGTTTTATACACCGACTATTATTTATTATGGTATTATATTTTATGGCTGTCTCGTATGGAACCCAACATAACATAATAATATTATAATACACTATATTATATTCCTCCGTTTGTTTAAAAATTATAAAATATTTTTGAAAAGATTGCGTTGCGGAAAATAAAATTAATCGTATAGTATGTCAAAAAAAAAAAAGTTTAAAAAAAAACAAAAAATTATATTTAATATTATAATATTATATATATATATATATATATACTACTGTTCATCGTTCAGATGATGTCTGCCGATTTTACGTAGTACAACCATAGTCGCCTATAAGTTTTTCGGATATAGTTTTATTTTTAAACGACGTCCACGGCGGGTATCATACGGATCATCTATATTTACGATGTCTCTCATCTACATTGAGATCAATGCACGGGTGATGTTTTCGTCATTTTTACAGGTTTCCATGAACTCGTCAAATGATACCACCCCGTCTCGGTTAAGGTCCATTTTCTGCAAACATAAAAAAACCGATTAATAATAGTACGCACACGGTAAATACTGTCCATAAGCATACATAATAATGCGATCTATATTATTATATGTAAATGTATGCATAATTCATTTTTTTTATCGCGCCAACGACGACCGGAAGTTTGAAATATAGAATTCAAAGAAATACATACGTCTGGTTGCCCAGAGTATTTATTTTTTTAAAAAACAATATCTTATTTCCGGTTACATACCTAATATTATCGCATGAAATATAATAATAATACTATATTATGATAGTATTATTAGGTTTCAACGAGCATATTAACAACGTATAGTCGCCAATTATTATCTTTCTGCGGTGTGTATGTCGATGTCAGGTTTATCGTAAAAGAATGCTAAGTTAGAAAAAAATATCGTAAGTATGCGCATTACCAAAACGTGTTCAATAAATATTGAAACGTGGCAGTGCGCATTATACGATTATAAAAAAGGGTATTTTCTCCTTTTTTTTAAGAAGTCGTATAAAGAATAAAAGTACGATAAGAGTACATTTTTACAAAAAAAAAAAAAAAACAAGACTGGATTTTGAAAAATATTAAACTTGCTACTTTATATTGTTGTATTATAGAAGAAAAGGTATAAAGTTCAAACTGAACATCGTTATCTATATTATGTTATTATGTTATGTATTGTTATTCCCCGGAATATTCAAAAAATGATGTGGGTTTAACATCATTGATAACAATCAACGTAGGTACAACTATTGTCTGTCAACTTATAATATCGTTAAATATATATATATGCAACGAAAATTACGATATATATAATTATGAAGTATAATGACAGCGACCTATCCTAACCTAACCACAATTTTTTTTCAGTTATTGGGGTACCCATTGATAATATAGTAATGTATATTATGAAAAGCCTATATCAACTATTTATGGGATCACGGCTTGGGCTGTATTTAGGGGAGGGGGGCAACAGGGTGCTGTTACCCTGGGTGGCTTATTTTTTTATATTTTTAATATTTAATTTATTTATTTGGTATAATAAAGCATTTTTTTTTTTTTTTTGTTGCTCCTAGGTGGTAAATAATATGGTCCTAGTCGTGGTTTTTCAATGAGGGAGGGAAGAAAGATAGACTGTTTTTTGTTTAAGAGAGAAAGACATATGCTACAGGCTTTTTGAAAATAATAGACACCACACTCTTAAAGTTTTATCACTTAATTCTGGTATACGATAAGCATGGTTCTAGGTCACTTGGACGGTCGGACATTAAAAGTGCGAAACGCGGTTATTTTGTACAATCGGGTAGAACTTTAGATTACAAAATGTGTGCACTTAGTACTATTATATACATATTATTTACAATAATTTTAATATGAATCATATAAACAAGTTTAAAGTCATGACCAACTATCTTAAAATAAAAAAAAATTAAAAAACTTTGATTATTTTGACATATTTACATTATTGTAAACATTTTTAATTGAATTTTTATTATAAAATAAAGAACAAAGAATCTCTTTAAATCTCTTCAAACTTTATAATATTATACATATAATATATTTATTTTTATATATTTACTTTATTTATATAATGGTACAATGTGTCCGCGGTCTATAATGCCCATTTTTATCCGACTGTACAAAGTGTCCACGTTATGCATTTTTAATAATAAACCATATAAAATGACCGTTTACCGATCAGCATTGATATCCTACATATTATTTTGTTATCTATTTGGAGAAACTCCAATCGAGAAATTCATTTACATTATTTTTTTCTATTTTTATCAACACGCGCTTAAATATTGTCATATTAACTATGATAATTAAAGTTTATATTAGTTATTATTTATTATCTAGGTTGGTAAAACAAAGATGTTTAATTTACATTTTTATATTAACAAAGTACAATACTACAAGCGCTAGACCAAGAGTCGGCCTTTGGCGTGCCGCTGAATAGTGACGATAATATATCATTGTTATATCCGCAGAGATCCGAATAAAAAAAAACGATAGCCTCGAATGTAGCTTTTTTAGCTATAGCGTGAACATGTTTTCACGACATAAAACAATAAATAGTTTTACACCCGAATGCGTGTTATTTTTTTTAAAATTTTACAAAATACTCCTGATCTTAAATTTACTGTGACAATTTGCTGGAATAAAATAATAATTACGATTTCTGAATGTAAAGTCATCTTTATATTATTATTAAATACTGTCTGAAATTCTACCACAGACTGCAAATGAATTCTCGTCAGCATTTATTATTATTATTATATGCCATCACCTCATTTCCCGTTAAAATTACGTGATTTCAATGACACACCACCATAAGCGATATCGCATACAATATTATAATAATTACCACGTGAGTAACAAAATTAACAAAGCAATTTTAACAAACTATTGTGCGGGTGACACTCAAGACACCCGACTTAATAAGTTTTCTATTCATTACACAATATTGCGTGTTCTCTGGTATCGAATTTATGATGGTTTCTAGCTGATAATTCAAAATTCCAAACAGCTTTATGCGGTTATAAGTGTCGACTGTGGAGTGCGTAATATTACGCTACTCGGCACTTATTATATTATATCGCCTTCTAGATTTTTAATATGATCTTTAGACCTTGCTCTTACGTTTCCTTTAAGATTGTTCAAAAAAGCTTTTCATGAAATTGAAGTGTATGATTGAAGCTTGTGCGTTACAAAATTAAGCTTTTTAGTTATTAATCATTTGTTTTTCAAAAGCTTTTTTTCTAATATACATGAACAGGAATAGGTACTTAGAAATAATCGATGTCACCAAGAATTAATTAATTAACGTAATCTATTCTACTTTACGCAGTATCTATACTAAGGACTTGTAAGTTTAACGGATTTTCTTAATTTCTTAACCTAACCTAACTTAATTGAGTTTTTATTTATACTCGTGAAACATCAGTTTTTCTTTATGTAACAAACAAATTGTAATAAATTTTTTTTTTTATTAAGTGCTTTGATGTATAATGATTTGGGTCTTACATTTGGTATGATATTATTATGACCAGGCTTTTGAGTTTTTGGCACGACATATAATTTTTATAATAGAAAAATCAAGATATTTATATGAGTAAATTGTATTTATTTACTGGACTACGGGTTTTGAATTTTTTATTGAACTTGTCTTTTTCCAATCATTTTACTTAAAAGATCTATTTTTAGTTCTTTGAATGGTCTTACATCAACCATTTTCTGTACTGGATTGAAGCAATTATTTTTTTCAATATCTAAATAGAATCCCTTTCAACAGATTTTAAATCAAAGCTGCATTATTTATGTTATAGAGAGTCCTTGTAATGATTAAAAAAAATGTACAAGTGTTATATTTCATGTATAAAGAAATAAATATATGTATATATACGTTTGATGTATTTATGTGTCGTTTATCAGACTAATTTGAATGTATTTTACTTCAATATAATATATTAGTACGACGCAGAAAAACTGAATGATGGATTATGTCGTGGGTTTACTTTATAATTCTCATTATAATATTATTATATAAAACTTGATTGTGCACTCGTTGGCAAGAATTTGTTTCTGAAAGTGTTTAAATTTATCTAACTATTGTATAGACATCATTTTTTTAAAACTTAATATTGATTTTAAAGTAGTTTTACTCTTTAAATCTTATTATATTGTACATTTGTACATTTGATATAAGTTTATACTCGTTTAATTGTATATTGTCTTGAAATGAAATTTTCTAAGAAATAAAATGTATTTTTAAACTCTTTAAGTTCAAAATTCAAAAAAAAACTTGTTCAATTATCGATTAATAAAGTAATATCTACAGGCAGATATTCAAATTTGAAATTTCTAAACTGTCGTTGCATCATTCTTCAGACATCAACTTGAGTGAAGCGAACAAGTTGTAATAATATAAAATAAAGTTTCATTCTTATTCATGCATGAATAGGGACGGAAGTGTTGAAAATTTATATCTATATTAAATGACTTATCCGGACATTTATCGATCGATGACGTTCAACTTATATGGACCATGTTTGTCTTGTTCATTAGGGTAATTCTTATTTTTAAACTTCAATAATTTTGTTTTAGAGGCTCGAATTCTTTTGTTGGTTTCTTGTAAAAATAATTTTGGGTATGATATACTTCTCATACATTACTTCACACGAGAAGAAGTAGATGTATTACAAAAAAAGGTTGTTTTTTGTTTTTTCATATTTATTTATTTATTTTATTAATATAGAAAGAAATTCATTAAAATCTTTATTGTTGCGACAAACATTTCATGCAAAAGATGAGTTATAAAATATGTGTGAAATATAATGTTTTATCTTAAAATTTGATTTAAAAGTAAATAATTTTTATGTTTTAAATAAATCTTAATTTTGATTATACCTACTTTAATTTATTATTGATAGTTTGTACTTATGGTGATCATTAACCACTAAGTGCAATTATAATTAATGTGTCAAAAAATATGTATTATTTGAAATTTAAATGTCATGAATAATATAGCATTAATAATTGTAATTGCTTTTTTAAATAATTTTAATTCACAAAAGTGTTACAATAATACGTTTTATTTACCTAAAATTTAAAGTTAAATTAACACTGGCTGTATAATTAGATAAAATAATAATTGATTATTACTCTCACATAAAACAGATGACAAAATAACGTCATATTGTAAAATTTAAATGGAAATTGATATTAGACCTATTTGATGTATTGTGCTCTATGTGTTTTTGTTTATAAATTAGGTTTATAACGATTACCATATTTAAGTTTGATTTCAAGAACAATTTACATAAAACAAATTGAAATGCCTATTTAAAAAAAGGTTAGGTTAAAAAGTATTTTTTTTTCTTAATCAGAGATATGAATAACTACAAAACTGTATCTAAACTGTCATCAAAATTATGGTATCCAATCAAAAATGTACATATAAAAATACGTGTAAGTTAGTAACACTTTTGTCGGTCGCGTTTATTTTGGACATGGGAAAGCCTAAATAAATCTAATATTAAGAAGTAAAACGCTAACCTTGCAGCTATATAATATTAAAGTGTAATGAATGACCACGGAGACTTACAAGCTGTAAGTCCAAAAGCACCGAATCGTATTAATTACGAAAATTGGAGTGTATTAAGTACATATATACGAACACCAGTAAAGACGATCGCTGAGACTAGGAAAAGTTTCTTATTTTTATATTTTTCTTTTATTCGGTTTGCTTCAGCACAGATATAAGAGATACCTCCCTACACTATATAGCATATATATACCTATTGCGGTTTATTCCCCAATGGATAGCGCTCGATGAAATTGATGACCGCCGACGAAATTATAAATAATAACTCTCGCCAAACTAAAGAGAAAGGTGTCAAATGTATCTCGTAATCGATTTGTGCGAGCTGGTGAAAACGTCTATACATGACCGTCTATTATATTCCCGTGACAATAATATACCATTCAAAACAGTTAAAATTCCTGAACCACCCCCCACCCCCCACTTAGTCGTGGGACAAAGAATATAGCAATAATATATTATTATGCACAACGCGAGATGGCCCGGGAAAAAAACAATTCTTCTCTTTTCTCGACGTCGTTTATGATTTTACGAAGAGAAGAAAAATTAATAAACAAATAAATGAGTAGTCATCGCACCGGCAAGACAGTCTCAGCAGTCACTACCACCACGGTGTTCTCAACAAACACACTGCAGTCGGATCTAGTTGTATCAGCTAGGTTAATAGGTGTTAATTAATATAATATTATAACTGTTTTCCTCTATTTGACATCATCCATCCATCGCCGTTACATCAACCGTGTACACGAAAAAATTTTTCGTTTTAATTTGTGCATTTGTAGAAAAATGCATTATTATTAGCTTACTAAAAAACTACTTATAAAACATGACTTCCTAATAATATTAAGTTTGAATTAGGTACTGATGAACTCAATGTTGAAACTTTTACATTCAATTATTTCATATTTTTGGTCTTATAGATCATTTTTCATTTTTTCTTACTTTTTTCATCTTTTGAATAGTTTTCATCATCTATAGCTTTTTACACACATTTTATAAGTTATTATTTAATTTTTTGTCATATAAATATTTTAGATGTTCTTTTCGGATGTCGTACTTAATTAATATAGTATCTTTAGTTTAAAATAGATTAAATTATTTATTTATTATTTTCCCTTTTTTAAAATTTGAATGCATTTACAATGTTTCTTAGTGAATTGGTTTCTTTGGGATTAACATTGTATTTTTTTACAAGTTTTTTTTAATGCATTAAATTCCTAGCACTATTCATTGCAATACATTACGAGTAAACGAATATAATTATGTTATTATTGCATACCATGCAATGGTGTGCGAAACGCGTATAGACATTAGTGAATTTAGTAGATAGTTAAAGATTTTGGATTAGGTACCTACCCACCACAGCAGAGGTTTGATGTAAGCTCAATTATTGTAAAGTCAATACACTTCGCCCGTCCTCGGACGATTGAATCCTGTGCCGTCGAGGAACGAAAATATGTAAATAAGGAGAGCATCTGTTGTGTGCATACCGCTGATTGCGAGATGCAATACAGTTGGCTGCTGCAGGTGGTGAAAACTGTCACAGTTTTTGCAACCATTGATAGGTATATCACTCGTATTGTGAAATAATAGATTAAAAATAGATCCAATAATCCGCGACGATTCCAACGTGCTGTGAAACTTCCCGAAAACGCATGTGTATATTTTATAATATGATATACATACATAATAATATACACGCAATGCTTATTAGACGGTGACGATTCGATTATAAAAGGATTCGAAAAGAAATGATCTCGAGTTTCAAAGTTTGCGTTTGATTCAACGTAACAATATATTATTATAAAGTCAAACTAGGTGTTTTTTTTTTATATATATATACATAACTCTATCTTTCTTTAATCCCTACACAGTAACGTTGAACATCGAGGAGCGTAGAAGTAGAATAGTATTCGCGTTTTCTTAGAACAGACATCAATTTTTCATCTCCACCAAGTATATTTGTATACACGACGACGTCGACGAGACGACATCAGAATTTAATATCTCAACCCAATCAAACACTCTGACCATGAGTTGTGCAACACTATTATAATATTATATATATAGTAATAGTGTATGATGCAGATTCGTCGAGCAAAATCACATGCATTTTCAAATAGATACTAAACTACAATCGAATTAGGCTTAAACAGGGCGTAGCATAGCGCCAATTTTAAGATGTTCCTACCTCAAATTGTATTTGACATGAATGCAAGATTAATCCATTTTCAAATACATCAAAATAGAAAATCTCACAGTAAAGATGAAAAAAAAATAAATAATTAAATAACAAAGGATTGATTACGTCTTTTAGTCACTTCAACTAATTGTTTTTTTTTTTTTTTTTATCAAAACTAAGTTATTAAAAATGAACGCATTTTTCTTTTATCAAACGTTGACAACAATCTATTGGAAAATTCATAAATTATTATTTTTTCTTCAACCAGTCAATGAAAATGTAAACACAGTGATATGTACATATAATTTATTGTGTCAAATATTGTTGTATCAGTCTTGACCAAAATTTAGTGTTTTCATATTATTATATTCGTATTTTATGAATTTTTATGAAATTGTATTTTATTAGTATATGCACTACTTGTAAAATACATTAAACGTATACTAATAATATTAATTAAATAAGAAAAAGTGAGTTCAGAACCAAATGGTGTTAAATCGATTTTATTAAAAATCCACTTTTCTTATACATTAAAGTTAAGTTATTAATGCTTTGTAATTCAAGGTCATAGACAACAATGTAGACATTATTAAAAAAATTAAAAAAAAGCCAATTAATACAATTTACAATTTGTTTATTTTATAACGATATAAATAACACTTTTTGGTTTATAATTAGGCGTAGTGTTAAAAACAAAATGTTTCTTGCATGATAAAATAAATTGTAATCACCTAAATATACTAAATCTTATATAAATAGTATTAACTGTACAATAATAATATGATAGTACAATATTACTTTAGTTATTGTAAATTCATGAGCTAACAAAATAACAAATTATATAAATAATAGTAGTACAGTATATTATTTTAGCTTAACATCACGTCACAATTGTTTGAGAGAGAGGATTTAATTGTGTTTGCTAGATATCTACAAGCAAAAATGACTATTAGTTTACAATAAATTATAATTTATAAAATAAAAATTTATTTAAAAGAAAATCCAATGCTACATTATTTATTATTTTAAGATTGGTAATAAATCATAGTAAAAACATAAATTTTAATTCAGAACCCAAACATCTTAATTGGGTAAGTGAAAAAAAATATATTAAAAATCAAAAAGTTCTATACCAAGTAGAACTTTTTAGTTATTAACTGACATGGTGACGTGTTTTACATTGTCGTTTATATTTTACGTTACGTTTTGCTTAAAACAGAAAATACGCAGAACAACTTTGTAAATTTTTATACATAACAATCATTAAAATGTATTTATTAGGAAAGAATATATTATGGTTTGAAATTTAAAATTGCTTTCCTGAACAATTTGGTATTTTGTGATAGTTAGCACTTTTTGGTTCTGAGTCCACGGATGTTAAAGTATAACAGAAATTATCAAATACAATTAATTTGAACTAAAAATGTTCTAATACACAATTATCAAATATTTTTATTTTTACATTTATATTATATACCAGTTAACCTGCGCCGACTTCATAGAGAATTTATTATGTTACCTACAGCTTTTAGTGTAGAAAAATATACATATTTTTAAATATTTTTCAGGTAAACTTAACGAATATAATTTATTTATAGGGTAATTCAAAATTTGTGTTACAGCCATTTTAGAAGAAAATCTGATGCACGTCATTTTGGATTTGTTTCACACGTGTTAAATTATTGGTTTGAATTTTTTGAATAAACCTACATAGCTTACAGTTTATATCGCAAATAACAAAAAAAAAAAAAAAAAAATTAAGTAATTGAACGTAGCTTAAACTACTTTTTAAACTTTTCATGTATCTCTAAAAACAATTACTGAAATTTTCGTTAAGATCGATCGAGTAGTTTTTAAACATAGAAAACACAATATTATCCATACATACATTGCATTTTATATGCATAGATATTGTTAACTGGAATGTTTTTCCGAGCAGGACCAACGTCAATTGTAAAGTAAAATAATCAAAACGAATATAATGTAATTTCAGGAAAAATATATTATAGTAATAATATTCATGCATATATTTTGAAATTTAGGGGTTGTATGTCGATTAAAAAATATATAAACACGTGAGTGATAAATATATGTGATACACCATAAATGTTTATTTTTTATTTTGATGTATTTAAAAATATATAAAGTGAAATAAATGCACAAATGATGTGATGAGTTGATAATTATGAAAATAGTATTATTTTATTTTAAAATAAATTCTTTGACACCAACGATGTTAGAGCTAAAAAAATTATAATTGTTGTAAATACATTACGCAGCTACATGTTACGAATCTGCAACTCGTATAGTACCTCCTAAATAGAACAAAAATGTTAAAAAAATACAATATTATTAGATTTTGCTTCTTTGCATGAAACTAAATTTCATTCCATTCTTTAATGTTTCTTAGAATTTTATAAATAGATCTAAATCCTAAACACCACATTACTATATGTTTAGTAGCTTTGCAAAATGGAAAACACATGTCAATTTATCTATAGAAAAAGGAACATTCTTGTATATTGATAAATAATAATGAAGTGTATTTTAATCTGTATTAAATTTTAGAAAGCTGTCAGATTAGGTTAGGTAGATCCAAGTAGATTAATTTACATGCATTCCATTAGTATACCGTACATGAATAAACCATTTTCGTCGTGTGCTTATAGATTAATTAGTAATAAAAGAGCCACTTCCGACAGACTTTCATGAAAACAATAATTCCAAACAAGGAAATATGAAATAATCAACTGAAACCCTTACCAATAATATACATTTAGCAAATTATATTCATACTGATCAAACACACGGAATAAAAGAAGAGCTAATAATAATAATAATAATAATAATAATAATAATAATAATAATAATAATAGTAATAATAATAATAATAAAAAGATATGTTCAAGTTGGTGAGGAACAGGCTAGTCGCGGTTTCACTCGGTGGAAATGCTATTATTGTTTTTCCTCCTTACCACCTGCGCGTGCGATGACGATGCTAGTGAGATTCCGGAGAATTAATCGCGTTTTCTCTGTGCGCGCACACACTTGCAGCGCGTCACCGGAAACAACTGCGGAAATACCATAAAACACCGACCGGATTGATTGCCCGGCACGCGCGGACTGCCGAAAACTAATTTATATTCGCCACCGCGGCCCCTCCTCCCAACCACTAGCCCTTACTAGGGGGACCTATCCTATCTAAACGCGCCAGAACGTATATAGGACTTGAGTTTTCGGTCTTCCGCGCTATAATTACACTGCGGGAGGGCGACTGTATAATAATTGAATAATATATATATATATATATATGCGCGTGTGTGTGTGTTATATACTGCGCAGTGCACGTCGTCTTTGAGATTTATCTCTCTCTTTCGTCTCGCGCAAAATATCTCGAAAATATTATTGATCGGTGATTTATAACTATAGCCAAGTGTGTGTGTGTGTGTGTGTGTGTGTGTGTGTGTGTGTGAAGGTGTGCGTGCATGCTCTATACAATATATAGTCATCGAATATTCGAATCAATTTTTATTCTTTCGAGTTTTTCAGTCGTTTTAGCGTTTTACTGGTAGGTAATAGCCATGGTACAATATATGCGTATAACGTTGTAAATACATCAAGGCAAATGGTTTATTACGGTTTTATATTATAATATTGTTGGAGTTTATAATATTTCAAGAGTAGATACTAAGAAGAGCATCATCAATTATTTCATAGTTATAATGATTTTAAATACATTTTATAAAAACAAATTAATTCTCAGAACTAACTGAACAAAAGTTTTTAAATACATAATCTACAAGACTTTCGACACGAACGTGTTATATTTCCAAAGTTGAAAAGTGTCACGTGGTTAGTTACCACTTACCAGTCATACACAATATGGCAAAAAAACGATTTGATCCACAGACATGTTGTGCTGTTCTAATGACATTTCTATCCTAAGGGGACAACATGATCTTTTTGGACACTTTATAATCCTTTTAGGGACATTGTGGTTCAGTTTTTTTAACGATCAAAAGTCCACAAGGGTCAAATGTCATTCTCAAGTTACAATCTGATGAATGAGAAAATATTCGCCGAAAATAAAAGTTTAATTATTAAAAACAAAATATGTGGTAGCTAGGTTGCCACCACACAAAGTTGGTTCATACTCAAATATGTGATAATTTTGGTATTCATATGATTTGTGAGTTAATTGGCGTGAACTTATTCAATAAAATAAATGTTTTTTTTTTTAAAGACATTTTTTTATAACACTGTTTTTAAATAATTGGTATTTCACTATTTCATTGTCTGACCATTCTCCAAAATAATATTAAAACAATAATAAGTTTTCTTGTAAAAAATGTTCACAGGTAAACAACGAATAATAATGAGTATTATTATTTATTATGAAAATTAATTGAAAAAACTAAAAATAATCAATCCAATGTTACGTAATTTATTGAATTTTTCGAGTGCTGCAGTTTGATAATCCACGGAACTCTGTTCGGTCCCAATTAGCGCGGATGATTGACGGTCTGCTGCTGTACTCCAGAGGATTTGAAATATTCAAAATTAAAATTACTCGACACGTTTTACTCCCACCACATCCCCTTGATGTTCAACGCACCACACGCACTACAAAACGCGGTCGGAATAGGCGGGGAAACGTTTGCAAGGTTTAAAAATAATTGTCACTCCACCACGGTTTCAGATGACTGTGCGCAGCCTACACTCGGAGCGCAATCACTCAGGACGAAAACCAATCCAAAACGTTATAACCCTTGTCCAATATCATAGTTGTATATAAAATCATTGCAAAAATTCGAAATGAAGTAACTGAAAAATACCACAAATACTCGCGGTTGCAGCGATTCCCCAAAGGTTAAAAATCGGTTATGTAGGTACTATAAGTACTTAACGTGTTCGGTGTCGACTGCATTGTAAAGATTTAGTGATTTATACACGAATAAAAATTAATGTATGTCTATATGTGTATGGAACTTATAAACTCGGAAACTACTGAACACGCAACTAGTATAAAATTGTATCAATATATTCCTTGAGACTCGGAGAGGCAGTTGCTTCGTTGTTCAACCCTCATAGGGCTGCTCACACATGAATTTCGTTTTGGATCACGAATATCGAATATTTTTTCGTTTATAAATAGGTTTGTCATTGGTTTCCAGAGAGTAGTTTGTATCATGTTCAAAAATATAAATATCCATCACAGGTGGATTACCCAGCTCGGTCGAAGAATTAGATTACAATGCGAATTACTGCACCGGCGCTGATCTTCTCGTGAACTGAGAGAAACGCCGATATAGCTAGAACCGTATTTTACGTTTACTCGTTTCTTCCTTGATAAAGTACAGTTTTACAGGTACCTAGTATTATATATTATCCGATAATTACACGGTGTAATAATATTAGTTTTGTCTGCAGCACAAACACCTACCGCAGTGACTCGAACCGTCGATTTAATCGTTTAATCTAATATGTATTAGGCACGCGATGATTTCGATGCGTCTGTTTAATATTATATAATATTATTTTAACTCGTGTTGTAAATTGCTTTTGGCGGAGAGATAAAAGCTTATTATGATCATTATTATTATACGGTTATATTCCGTTTAACGTCTGGCAAACCGATCACGCCAGCGTATAAGTTCGTATCGAGTTGCAGTTAATCTCGCACAGTTTTTGTTGTCGTTGTTGTTGTTCGGGAAACCGAATATTTGGTATAACGCAAACGTAGTCCTCTGCAGGATAATAGTAAGTACCTACATAATATCCCACGCACGAATGACTTTAATATAATGACTGTCGTTAAAACAACCATTATTGTTATTGGTTCGATCGAATATCAACTGCATGTAAGTACTGTTGCCGAGAGTTTCTTTATGGTTTTTTTTTTTTTTATTATTATTTTTGGGATTTAATAATAATACAAATGTGATATATAATTGGGTAGGCACCATCGCTATGGATGATTTGTTTGTAAATTTGAAACCAATAATACTTCAGCATTCGAGAGACGATCCTCACGAGTGGCATACTATCTAGTGAATATATTATTATAATGTTAATATTTGTAGTTTAAACTTTTGTCAAAAAAATATTTTAAAAACGATTTTTAGAATTAATTTCAAATAATTATGGAATAGCGTATAAAATTACTAATGTATTTGCAACTGAAAATGTAAATTGACATTAAGTTTTCTATTTAGAATATAATTATGATCAATAATATCGATTTGCAAAAAAGAAACTTGAATTAAAAATAGTTTTGTGAGGCAAATTTTACATATTGTTTTCCGCTGGTTTCGTACAAAATTTAGAAATATATTTATAAATTTGAAAAAATGCACAAATTAATATCTGTCTTTAAATGCAAACAATAGTCAGATGAATTTTTTCGCATGCCACTTTGTCTTTAGCTCAACATATGTTTTTAAGAACATGCTAATAAAAATAGAAACACACACATACAAGTACTTATAGGTATGATAAGTGATTGTAAATAAAATAGAAATAATCGTTGCCTCGTTTGCTATTATAATATGGAACAGCGAAATATTCGCTTAAACGAAACGCGTGTTAGGCCAGCCAATAAGGCCAAAGAAATGATAATATATTATCTCGTTGCATCTTGTTTCGTATAAATACTAATAGTTACAGATATAGTATCTCGGAGCTGAAGATTTGCCAGATTTTTACGGTATTTAAACGCACAATAACCTATTTATTTCAAATAATCCCAATAAAATATATTGTAGTGTCGCAGATATAGTAAATGGCGAGCACAGAAAGCATATAGTAGTAATAGTGGTGGTAGTGGTGGTACAGTAGTTATACGTCGTAAGTATACGCGAATATAAGTGCACAGTACAGTTTACGATTTTGATTCCTAAACGCGTTAAGAGTGGAAAATTCTAAAAGTTTTGGTGCAATAGCACATTCGTTTCATTCGCGTGATTTGCCCGACGGATTTTTAATAATATAAACTGTAGGGAAACTTGAGCGTTATTGACGTTCTAAAGCGAAAGATAGAGTTCCGAATCAGTTTTATTATGTTTTTTTTTCTCAATACAGGTCGGAAAAGGTGAGGATGTGCATGGAACGGTCGCAAACGGGTTTAAGTGTGGAAAAGTCTTAAAAATATCATGTCTGAAAATATCAATCAAATCGGTTGGTTTTTGTTGAGAAAGCGAAAAACTATTAAATACGAAATGTAAGATAAAAGCTGATTGATTGATATTATACATATTATTGTTACATGATCCCAAGTGGTCGACTTTTAACAACCGTTTGGCTAATACACTTCAATTTTAAAGAACAAATAATGCTTAACTGTGACAATGTGACGCAGTGAAATGTCGTCCCAGAACGTAAAATGTCGTAACACAATATGTTTATATCATATATATGTATTAAATTATCGTTGATTAGTTCAACGTTCAACTGCTAAACAATATTAATAATTAATTTAAAGCCAAATATTTTTTTACAAAAGCTTATAATAAGTAAAAAATAAAACAAAATATTCAATACTACACGGAAATTCGATCGAATGAAACTGTGCGCTACTCATCGTAGTAGCAGTTCAATAAATTATGTTATAATAAATTAACTATACAATTATCACGCGTACTTCACATTTTATAATTAGTAGGATTGTCATTTTCTGAAAAATTCACTATTTCAAATATTACAACTTGTGAATTCGTTTTAAAATGATAACTCATTCATATCGAGGGCTTATCTTCCACAGCATACGGTTCCTCATAAATGTATAATCTTACAAGGTAGGCGTTTTACTATAATACGTTTCGTTCGGAATCCTGTGAATTTTTGGAAATGTTAAGACGTGGAAAATTGAAATGCTTCAGAAATAGATCACTGGGCGATCAGCTTTAAACAATACACAATTTGTTCGTTTATGGCGTCAGTTTTCGAGTGTGGAATACACAATATAAATCGGAATAGAAATTATTACACGAACGAGTGATTTAAATGTCGCGATTTTAGATTCGATCCTATCGAGAACGCTGATCGTTATTAAATGATTATTGAACGGCATTACTATTGTAAACGTCACACAAATCCACAGGAGATTATCAAAAACCGTTGTTTATAGTAAAACATAATAATATTTATATGAATAAATTATTTACAGCTTATCGTGGCTCGTCTCAAAATCCAAATATGCACAGAATTAGTTCTTGATTAGAGAGCGAGGGCAAAATAATATATGACCTATTTATAATACTCGAATAATGCATAGGTAACAACAGTTAATATACCTACGTACATAA
The DNA here is from genome assembly GCA_014851325.1 of Pentalonia nigronervosa. NCBI lineage: Eukaryota > Metazoa > Arthropoda > Insecta > Hemiptera > Aphididae > Pentalonia > Pentalonia nigronervosa. The sequence continues at coordinate 199,908 of JACXSJ010000031.1, forward strand.
CGACTCCGTAGATACTGCAAATGATACGAATGAAATTACAAATAGTAATTTTTTGTACAAAATAATTTACGTATTGTATACAGTTATACACGTGCCTACAGTCTGGTACATAAATTGGCCCCGTCATGCCACGACTTGGGTTGTTATTGATTTCGAATTTAGCATTTATTTGTTTGCCTACCTCACGTTCATAGAATCCGGTGACCATTTTCTAGTTAATTTTATTATTTTACTAGATTTTTTCTAAATGTTTTTCCGACATTAATTGCAAAACTTTTTAAACCAAAAATGTCTAATCTTTTAAAATTTAATAGAATGCTACTATTAGTTATCAGGAAAACCACTTGCGTTTATCGAAATTAGGAAACCAAAGTTGACGATAATTTATTATTAATTAGATTGTCTATCAATATTGAATCAGTACTGTCTATTTAGAATGGAACCAAAGTCGTTGAAATCCATACGATATACTAAATTATGAAAAGGTAAGTGATTTTGTATCAAAAAACTGATATTAATAAATTAGAAATGATTCATTCTGGTAACTCAGTTGTTCGTAGACTTAAATTCATTAAAATGTAATCCAGACAAATGGGGAAGATCAAAGTAGGAATCTTATTTATACTTATATATTGATATATACAGTGACATGTGGAGCGTGGTCTTACATTTGAAATGTATATAATTTGGAAATTATAAAATTGATTTTTTTGTCTACAGATATTTAGTTAAATTTTTGGAACTGAACTATTAAAGCGAAGTTAATACATATTATGTCAATAAAATATGCACTTTTGGTCAAGGACATTTAATTTGTTGTGTGCATAATGTTCTAGATACAAAATATTTTACTGTTCTTAGTATTTTTATATTAATTATCTAAATTATTTATAAGACAAAGAATAAAGGTCAAATATTTATGAAAATTAATGTGATGAATCAATAATACTATCATAGGCATTCTTAGAACTTATTTTATCATAAGTCCATTCATTTTGGAACATGGAGTAAATATATAAGCTGTTAAAATAAAATATGTCATTATTTGCGTCGATTAAAACTTACATTACTATATTATGCATATTACCAGTACTGAACATCATTTAAAGATCTCGAGGAAATGCGAAATCAGTTTCAAATAATACGTGTAAGAAGTTCGAAAATCCATCAATTTACCATCAACCAACGATTGTTTAAAATACATATTTAAAATCATAGACGTTATTACAATAGGTAACTTATTATGTTGGTAGTGTAGCATTAAAATATGTTGTGTTACACCAGAATTGATTCTATTTAGAAATTTATAATGTCAATATTTTTTTTAAAAATTAACTTTAAATGTATATATTATATTGTTCTTATGTGTATTTGTGGTTAAATTTTCTGTCCCTTTATAATTATTTTTAACATATTTTATTAATTATTATTAAGACTTAAGAAGATTTATATAAATAAAAAACAATTATGATAATATGTCACTGGCACATTTTTTGTGTTATTAATGTTATTATAATATATCGATAGTTGTATTGTCATTACCATCTACACAAGAACGATTATTATTATTTTAGTATAGGCATAATAATTAATATACTTATATATTTATATTGCATACTTTTTCGAGAAATGCAAATTTCTCACAGGTAGTACTATACCATCTGCTTTTATTCAGCAAACTTTAAATTCCTAGAATGTCCCTTTAAAACGCAAGATCGAAAAATGTGGTACGGCATCCGAAGATTTCAAAGACTTCACAAAATTAGGATGCACGTGCTACTTTTGAAAGCTAAGCTGAATTCTTGAAATTTGATGGTTTTCCATAGACTTTACAATTTAATCAAATCATAAATATACGTATAAAAATAGATTAGATAAGGATATCATTGTTTTTTCTTGATGTTTTAACATAGATATTTGTTAAGTTTATAAACGAATTCTATAAATGAAATATCACGAGTTTATTATAAATTAATTTAAATGTTACATTTTTTTTTTTTTTTTGTTAATTATTATATGTATTTGAAATAAATAATATGTGTACAAACGCTTATTAGAATCTAAAATATGACTTTGAATTAAACATCTAAAACAGTGTTTCCCAATTTTTTTTGTTTCGTGCCTTCCTCGTAGATATTCAAAAATATCACGCTTCCTCTCCCTTATTCAATTAAAATTTAAAAAAAATTATTTTTGTTTTTAATTTTTAAAAATTACGTTATAAAGTTGAAGACCTTTTTTGTTTTAATAAATAAAAAATATGAATCAAAAATTATATAATAATTATAGTAAAACATGAAACTTTGACAATGTTATTGTCTGGATTAGATACCTCAGTGAAAATTATGAGTGTTAAGTGGTAAATGGCCATTTTTATTTTTTTGTTTTCACCCCCCGTTAATGTAAATAATATTTATAAAATGTTCTTTGCGATGACTGCTTGCGCTCCCGACGCCCAGTAAAATGTATTCATTCTCCCCCCTCACCCCCGGTTTGAAATCGCTGATCTAAAATGTTATTCTTGAACAGATTATTCGAATCACGAATATTTATATTTCTACTGCGTTTATATGGAAGCGATGTCGTAAACATTTTAAAATGCGATTTAAATGATGCGAGTATGGATATTTGTCTCTGGAATCACCCTTATTAAATTTGTAGTTATGCTTAAACTAAAAGCTTGCAAATTCTTGTTATTTGGTTGCTAAATAATGTCTTTATACAAAAAAATGAATATTTTAATGGAGTGTGACAAGTAACATTAACGTAAACCAATTATTATTTTTAAGCGTTAAAATACAATATTGAATTTCGTTTTTTTTTTTTCTTGTTGGGACATAAAAATACCAGCGCTAATTATTAATATACATTCATAGGACTAAATGGTGAATTAAAACGAAGATAGGAAAACGTCAAGGAAAGCGTCGCCTAGGCAATCATTCCTCTCGCCCTGCCCTGCTGTATACAGCCCAAGTGGTTATTCCGTCATATACGTGGAGTGTACATTCCGAGGGTCAAGCACTACGATTCGAGTATTTTATAATTAAAAGAAGTTTTAGCTGAGTAAACGAATATTGGCTGGATGATTGACAGTGGGGTGCGGGTGGCGGGGTGTGTCGAGGGCGGTAAAAGGCCAATTAAAAGGTTCACGGATCTCCACGGGTCATAGCCGGTGGCGTTTGCCCCATAAATGGTCGTCGAGATAGCTTTCGAAAGCTGTTTTCCGGCGAGCCGATCATCCGACACAAAACAATCCGGTTTTAACCGCGATGCACAAAACGCGGTCGTAGTTTGTGGATAAAAATATTACGCGGAAGTATGCATAACTTAAACTCGGTGAACGCGATAATTTTAAATTGTGTTTTTGATTTACCGCTGCGTACTGGACCATTGGGTAAAGTCTAAATCAGGTGTCGAATCGCAGTGTCCGTTTGATGACGCGGACTGCAGCAGTGATGATTTTTATTGTTATTATTATTATTATTATTACTATTACTTGGCTAAATGATTTTAAGATTAAAACCGCTGCACGTAATAAAATCACATATTATAATATTTCGCGATCCGAATGCATCGTAATGATACTCGTATATACTATATTATGCAACTAACAGAAAATGTATATATTATCATGTTGCATTATATTGTATACTTGCTGAGGTAAATACGTTACGGTAAAGCTCGTTTCATCGTCTACATTGTATGTAAATGATTCAAAGTACGAAACACACACAGACACGACATACATATATATATATATATATATATATATATATATATATATATATATATATATATATATTATATTTATCCAATTACACAACCAAATTAGATTCACTTGGCTGAAATGTAAGCCGCTACAATATATTATACAGTCCCAATAAGTGAACACGCTTAAACACACTGGACTCGGAACTGGTGCGACGCGATTTATTATTACATATTTACATAATTAGGTATAGTGGATTTCACTAAAACCATAATATATAACATATTTCTGTATGTATTTTCACATATTGACGTGTATAGGAATTACGTTATAATATGTTTTTATTAGTAACGAGATTTACATTAATTTATTTTTGAAAAAAAATTCTTATTTAAGTCAAGTCTGGCTATATATATATATACCAAATATGTTCAACACACTTTTGTTAACTCGTGGTTTATCAAATCCTGATTTTTAGAATATTTAAATATAATCTAGAACTACCTATATTTTGAAATACACTTTTTTAACAAAATATATAATACAGATGGTTTTAAAAATACTGATATATTGAAATCAAAGTTTAAAAGATACATTTTTGAATTATTCAACTTTGTGCTTAGCATAATTTTAGATGTATGATAGGTTTAATTGATATGAAGGGGGGTTACGATAAAGTGAAAATTATACCTTATAAGCTAATATATTAATCTATTAATATTTTTCAAAATACTCGAATAAGTATTACTTTTATTTTGTTTATAACAACTATTAAAATTCTACTCATCTGCATTAAAAAAAAAAAAAAAAACATTGCTCAAAAATTAACAATGAAAAAGGTTAGTTATCATTAAAAATCAAGATGTTTGAATTGTTAACAGGACTATTTTAAAATTATATATAAATTGAAGTACTTTAAAATATGGTACTTAAATCTGAGTATACTTGAAATATAAATATTCCAACAATCAGAATTTGAATAATTTTATTATACTAGTAAAAATATGGGTGAGCTTATTTGGTGAATTGCCTTGTAACGAGATAGCAATATCTCCAGAGCAATTACTTGAACTCCGTGAAATGCGTGCGTTATTAAATTATCGAAACAACAGTTAACCTAACGCACTTATATCCAATTAACTTCAGATCAAATCCACGAGTTTTATTTTAACTATAAATCAAGGGGAATTAATAAAATCACAGTAAACTAGTTAGAAGTTTATAGTTAATATTACTTTATAATAGCCGACTAAATAAAAAGTTTATTTCGTTTAAATACCTTATAAATTGAGATGATTTGTTGTACACACGATTTTATGTATACAGTGGACGATGGTTTCTTTTTACTTCCAGTCAATAAATATTTGTTAAACGTCAATATTAATATTGAAGTTATACTTATTTTACTATAGCTAAACTGCAAAAAAACGTGTTATCACGTTAATAAATTAACTGTACCAGTTGTTTTATAGTTGTCTATAAGGAGAAGAAGTAAATCTGAATTCACCATAGTTTTTTTCCGTGAATGGTTGTACTATACCAACATTTATTTTGGTATAAACTACGCTAAAAAAAAAAAGTATATATATTCGGATACATGTAAACTGTGATAAGAATTTTTTTTTTTAACTGAGTAACTGTCATAATATCGCCTAAAATAATAGTAAATTACAATATTTTACAATTTGTTTTTTTTTTTTAAACTGAGAACTAATTTTTTTTTGAATGTAGTTAGAAATTGGAATAAAAGAAGGTTCATGAAAATTTACTGACAGATCAGTAGTGAACAGTATGTAGCACTAATACTTTTATTGGAACAAACTGTTTCAATAAATGCCATATAATACTTTTTGTACACCTCTATTTGGTTAACCAAAATTATACGTAATATTTTTTCAATCTTGAAAACGAATTTTACACATATCCGTGTTGTCCAATTAAAATATATAATTCTGATATTTAAAAAAAAAATTACATTAAATCTTAAAAAACACAATTATGACAGACCACTATAATAAAACAACACTACGAAGTGTCACAATATTTGGAATTATTTTGCTGGTTGGGGTTTTCTGATCCAAATCCATATGAGTGAAACGAAAACAATACTAATGCGCAGTTAATATTTGTCGAGTATTTATATTGAGATGATTAGGCTTTTACAATTTTCATTTAACCCTTTACAAAATCGTTAATCTTCTAGTGCAGATAATACAGTATAGTAATTATTATATCCAACCAATAATAATTCTTACTTGCCCCTAAACTTGCGCACTGACTAATTCTGTGGCCCTTTGCAGTCGAACTGCGATCGGTCGGCGGAGTGAAATCCGTTTCACGACCACCATAATATTTTGTGCGGCCGTTCTAAAAAGTAAAACCTACACGATGCCCATCCTAACGCGTATAATATAATACATAATGTTACATATAATTTGTGCCGCGTTATACTCTCACGTTTGATGTGGTCTGCCATTTGTCGTTTGATACCCGCGAGGCCTCGAGACCGGTGACCGGACGACGGAGCACACGGGCGGTAGTTACTTACAGGAAATTATAGTACTAACTACTGTACACACCTAACCTGGTATAATGTATAAACATGTGTGGTATAACTATTAGGGCCCGAGGGGACGACAAACCGACACCCGGTAACCCCCCTCGGCCGCGCAGGTCCTCTTGTCAAGTCTTCCACTTCGCGATCTTCTTACACACGCCACCTACTTTGAACGCTGTCGATTCCCGCGTATATATACCGGCCCGGATCGATGAACGGATCACAGTCAACTGCAACCGACCACGGCAACCACTACCGACTGCCAAAACCGTCGTTACAACACCTCTACACCACACTATACGCTCCGTACAAACGACAATATGTCCGCCAAAGTGAGTATTTTAATAGTTATTGTTATCGGTCTGTGCCGCGCACTTCTCGAAAGGTATCTCCTCGTTAGGTCGTCCGATTGACCGCCATAAACAAGAGTAGTACAGAATTGTATTAGCGTCCCAATATCGTACAATTTTTATGACGCGATCTCCGGTCTTAAAAGTTTCGACGCTGCGACTATTTTTTTGTGGACTCTGCCGTTATAGTAGGTAGTTTAGCTTTTTGGACGACATCAACACTACTCAGCCATGTTTTCAAAAATCGTTACACATTAAAATTATTTAGTATAACACTCGTAGTTAAAATATCACGTACAATATTACGATTATTTCGAACGCACGACGTTGTAGTTGTCGAGAAAAGCGGTCGTGTATGCCGTGCTAATCGGACCGGACGGCGCGACCAGGAACACGTTGATCTCGTTACCTGCTACAAATTACCATATGAGACGTAAAACCGAGCACCGCCGCCGGCAGTCGAATATAAAATACATAACAACTGGCTGAATACTCTGGCGCTTCGACCGCCTCCGCCGCCGCCGCAGTTCCGACCGGTTTCCGTTTTAATTTATATCTATTTTATAGTATTTACTTTTACTCTCGTAGCGGTGTACAGACTTTTTCTCTCTTTCTCTCTCGCCGTCGGTCACGAAATTATAAAAAAAAAAAAACCGAATGCTTTGTACCTTTCGTTCTGAACAGCGGTTAATGTAGTAATTATTAGGTATACCCAGTTCGAAAATAAATCGAACATAATGATTTTTCGACCGAACATTATACTCGTTAATATTATTATCGTTTTACAATTAATAAGATCGTATAAATAACATATTTCAACATTGCGTGTTTTTCAGCTGATCGTATTCGCGGCTTTCGCCGTGGTCAACGCACTGGCTGTCTACAAGGAGCCCGGTTACTCTGCGGCTGCACCTGCCTACTCCACCGCCCCGGCTTACCGTGCCGCTCCGGCTTACCCATCATCGTACCCGGCACCCGCCTACCCCGCCGCCCCGGCATACCCGGCAGCACCAGCCTATTACCCGGCAGCACCAGCCTATTACCCGGCCGCACCAACCTACCCATCTGCTCCAGCTTACCCGTCCGCACCAGCCTACCCATCTGCTCCAGCTTACCCGTCCGCACCAGCCTACCCAGCATATCCCGCTGCACCGGCCTACCCAGCTTACCACGCAGCACCAGCTTACCCGGCAACATACCATGCTGCACCGACCTACCACGCCGCGTCCGCATATCAAGCAGCGCCGGCTTACCACGCCGCGCCCGCTTACAGCAAACCGGCGGCATATCAATCCGCACCCGCTTACTACAAACCGACTCAATATTCAGCTCCCAAGCCGTACGCCGCCGCCGCTTCGTCCCCGTCGCCGTACGATTTCCAATACAGCGTGCACGACGCGCATACCGGTGACATCAAGAGCCAGACCGAGTACGCCGACGCCAACGGTTACGTCAAGGGCACTTACAGCCTGGTGGACGCGGACGGCAGCAAGCGCACCGTAGACTACACCGCCGACGACCACAGCGGTTTCAACGCGGACGTCAAGAAGGAGGGCGGATACGCTTCGTCGTCGTCGCCGGCCACATACAAGTCCGCTTACTGATGGGCGGCTGCTGCCAACGTTCCCCGGACGTCGCTCTCGTCAATCGATTACGACATAATATTACGGCGTCCTCGCCACACTTGATACACAATATTATGATTATATACCGCGTTCCGAGTGCGGTTATCGATCGTCACCATGGTTGTGGTACACACCACAGTTGTGATGATACCTATACATTATTATACGTTGTCGTCCTCTTACTATTAATATTGTTATTGCTACGTGTTTTTGTAAATAAATTTCATACGTAACGGATAAATGCGTTGTTGGATTTTGCGCGTTTGAAGCGCTGCAGACTTCCCATTTTACCTGACGATCTGATCCCGCTGACCGCGAATCTCCGCCGTTGTTTATCGACACATTGCGTCGTGAAAACAGTTTTTGATTTTATTGTTATTTATAAGCAATAATCTTTGGTTTTAGTGATTTAAGTGTATTGCAATTTATTTGGATTTAATTAAGGGTGTCGTCCTGAAAAAAAAAGGTAGAGAACTACTGAATCACTTTTAATTTCTCGACGTAATTATCACGAGGCAGGTTATATATTTTATAGTATCATTCATCCTGCATGTGAACTGGCGATATATATATTATAAGCATGAGACATTTTGAAAATAAAAATTCATTTAAAGCTAAACATAGATAAGTGATGAACTAATAGTCATAGGAAAAATGTACACCCGTATACGTTGTCAATCGTCTTTAAAAAATATAAGTATTTAAGACATCTTTGTGTCTACCTATAAGGCATAAGTTTTAATTTCATGATAAAACCAGAGCACACGGTAAGTTTTTTGTTATTATATATCTTAGTAAATATACATTTTTACCTACTCGAGTGCGGTTATCGTCATTGCTACCGTATTTATGGTATACGTCGTACGTTTTAATACGCATTGTCGTCCACTCATTTATTACTTATTATTATTATAATAATATGTTTTTGTAAATACATTTCATAGGTCTAGAAAACCGATAAATGCGTTGTTGCGGCTTTCGTGCGTTATATGTTACAGATGCAGACTTTTCATTATACCTGATCTAATCCACGATTCCTCGAAGCGATCACTGTGTGGCCAGTAAAATATTCTACATTCTTAGATTCTTCCATGAAAATTTATTTTTTTTTTACTGAATTGCAGAAAAATAAGATATAAAACGCAAGGGGCTGATGAAAAGATGTTTATCTCGAGCCAAATTACTACTGTCTACTGATAGTCATTGAAAAACTTCGTATAATCGTATATCGTCAAATATTTTAAATAAAAATATATACATTTGAAACTCCTTGTAGGTAAGTATTTTCTAAGGTATTGCCCGTAGGTCATGATGATGGTCAAAAAGAGTGCGCTATAAATTTTTAGTTAATATATTTTATTTTAGTAAATGCGCACCTAAAAATATGTGCTTACACGCATTCATTCATGAACACATAATTTGTATATCTCATGTCATATACTCATGTACTTTACATATACATATTATGCACCTATACGATCTATGTATATCTCACAGCGAATGCAAAACGGCAATCTCATATTTCGTCCGTAATTATTATTGTGGGTAATGATATTTTTTTTATTTATATATATATATATATACATTTAAGGTGGATAATATTATTTTTTATTTTGTCTGATACTTCCATCGTTGTGAGTAAATGACAACCTTCAGAGCGGACACCGATGGTCAAAAAAATAAACAAATCTGTCTTTGGACCAATAACGTAATATATATTATTTTATTTACGTTACACCGGGGCAAAAAAACAAATCATCATCAAGAAAAATCGTCGTGAATAAATCACGAACGGAAACTAAAAAACCATAAATGTTTATTTTTTTGATTTTGAATAAAATTTACTTAATTACTTAATATGAGACCTAATTCGGAAATTTTACATTCATATAATAATAATATATTATTATGCATCCCGTAATAGGTATAACGGAAAAAAATTGCTTATTGCGGCTGGACGACAATTTTATTAATAGGAAACCAGTTCAACACGTCTTTTCCAATACTAATCGACAGTGTGAATGTGTACTTGTATTATTAAAAAAAAAGTTATAAATAAATTCAATTTAAGATACAAGTACACATTTTAAATGTACATTAAATTTAGTTTATAAGATTTTTTTTTTTAATAAGTAGATACACCTGTTTTTAATTAAATTATTTTTTTTCCATTTGATGTAAAACTGTCTGTATTAAAATTAAAACTCATTTTGTTATGCTAATTTTTTTTTCAACTTACCAAATTCACAAATTTATGCACGATAAAATTAAAAAAGTTATTTCATTTTTATTTTGACGTTAAAAACGAATAAAGTCAAAATCGTTGCAAATGTTAACGAAATTTGATATAATCCAATAGAAGCGGTATTGTTATTTTTTTTATACAGAAAACTCTTTATTTTACAAACGTTTTTTAGAAGTTAAATAAAATTATTAAATTTGTATAAAAGTATCGTATATTGCATGCCTTCCTACTGTACGAATAAAACTCGATAAAACCGAATAAAACTTATGATTGACTTATTTTCCTAATTAATATACATCATAATATATTTTACTCCTATACGGTCAAGAACTAATGTGCTCACTTTGCCGCGTGACAAACACCGCTATATTATCAAATGTAGGGTATAATAATAAATTATGATGCTCTCAGATTCCAATAATTCTTGAACACCGTACTATATATCATTGATTAGAAAAAGGGCGTCGTTACCCTGTGCAAACATGCGGAAGGGGGGATGGAGACAAATAAAAAAAAACGGAAAAAATAATAAATGTAGGGGTATACGTCATGTATCTTTTTTTTTGAAAGTCGAATTGGATTTACGGTCGGCGCCTATCGTCGCGTACGTATTGCAAATAATATATATTATAACACTATTGCATGCGTATATAATATATTATTCTTTATCGCGACAGATAAACGAGAGTCGTTCGTGTTTTGTGGCAGTGACACGACACTAATAATATTATAATAAATAGCGTGTTCTTTGCGGAGGACCCGTGTGCAGCAGTCGTCCGATTGATTCGTCGGATATGCTATACTGTCATAATAAAGTGTCATCGTAATATATTCACTATTATTATTATTATTATTATGATCAAACGTATTTTATCGTCGAAAATCTTTCGTTATGTTATTATTATTTGTATACAAAGCCGGGCGGAATTAATTTTTGACATCCCGATATTAATAAAGCGACCGGCAATAATAAAAATAAAAAAAAATATCATCACCCAGTAGTGCACGACGAAATTAAAGAAACCATATATATTTCAGAATTTTTCTAAATGTTTTTGTAGTATACCGCTAATTTATGCACTTAGATTGTGTTCTCGAAAATAAGCGTAACAATTATGTATAATAATGCTCCTTGAGACGGGATTTATTAAATTTGGAATTGTATTTGTAAGACTAACAATCAATATTCAGATGTTAACGCTGGCGAATAATTCGTTTTCAGACGCCTGGATAGGGCATATTGATTCCCTCGGATAACAGCCGTTGTTTTTGGTATCTATGTCATTTTATATGGATTGAAAAATGTCCGTCTGGAAGTTATGCTTATACTACTTCCATTTTCGATTAGTTTTGAGCTGCGAGATTGCAGGATTGTGTGCAAGCGAGAAGGTGACGGGCGGGAGATAAACAAACACACAAATACATGTTACAGTTCCGATTTCATACTGAATTCGAATTAGTTTTTTTTTTTTTTTTTTTTTAATGCCGCAGCAGCATACGGATTTGGAAATATAAATCTACTTAGATAACACTATCACAATTACGCTAGTATGTTATAATATAAATCTGAAATAGTTTAAAAATACCAAATATTATTTGAGTATAAGATTAAAATTTTAGGAGTGTAAAAACATTGTTTTAAAAGCAAAAAATTGATATTAGATTAAACCAAACTCGGGTTTCATAACTAAGTACTTTATTAAGATAACGTTTTCAATTTGGAGTACAAAATGTGATGGATTATAATTTAAAGTTCTTTGAGTGGCAGAAATGTTTTTTTTTTTTTTATGGCCATTATAATAATTCAAATATTATCGTCACGCAAGTATAATTTCAGTATACTTAGGCAGTAAGTAGTAAAAATGTATTTTGGGCACGTGGCTGCCACGGGACCATTTTATTTTATTAATCGAAAGAAACGCAACCGTTTAAATTTTTTGTTCTTGTATTACACTATGAGGCTGATATACGAGTATAGGTATAGTATTTATAATCATAAACATATATATTATTTATATACAAATTGTAGTAAAAGTCCATGTATTTTATAAGCAGTTATAGTAGGACCAGTCATATACAAAAGAAATTCACCAAGTATACTCTCTCTCCATTTTTTACTTAAATTACACATTTATTCATATTCTGAGTTTTGAAATTTTTAATTTATCTATTAAAATACCGTATTTTTAACTAATTAGATTTTTATGTTATTCAAGAAATGTTCTGTGGCGATACAAACTTTGTTTTTCCAAATGGAAACCACCCTTTTTTACTGTAAGTAGGTGAATTATTAAGAAAATATTTTTTTTTAGAAATTTAGAAGTATTAAGTTTATAAATATGGATTTTAAATATACTAAAAAATTCTAAAAATCAGAAATTAAATAAATGCATTATTAAATTAAAAATTGTGGTGTAATCACGCTCGATGAATCATCCTGTATATTATTATAATATAGGTAAGTAATATAATAGTTGTATGTGTCTAATCGGTATTTTTTATACTAACACGTTCGATCGATAGATTTTAGATTTGTTAAACGTATCGAAAGTGAACATTATTATTGCACGTTTTGTACTATTAACAATATGAGCGGTGGTTTTTAAAGGTTTACGGTTTCGGGTATACTACACAGAGATAATACGCTGGCGTGTTTCCAATGTGTGTACTGAATACGTTTTTCAGTAAACCGACAAATACATTTATCCGCATGTTATTAAAAGATTCCGTAAAATCTAATAATGATTTATGTAGGAAACATAATAGAGCATATGTGGGTTAAATCTGTGCGTACGCGAAAAGGTAAAAAAAAATTAAAACCAGCTCAACACGAACTATACTTTACTAACCAACACAATAAACTTTTACGAACTGTTAATATACAACGACAAATTTTATGTGTATTCTTCACCGAATAATTATTACCATAAACAGTCACGTATAATATTGGACATTGTTATAAAATACTCAACCATTGTATTGCAGCCGAGGACTTGTGTGGCCTTTGGATAAATATGTTGGTCTACTTATGTGGTTGAAAACAACAATATAAAATAGGTAATTCCGCAAAAGTATGTACGCGATGGACATCGTGTGCAACATGTCTGACGGATGCAACAGCTCTCTGTGTTCATTTTTGGGTAAAAGGAAAGATCACATTATTAAACAATATTTTGAATAACGGTGTGTCCACGCCGAAAAACGTTATTATAATGATAATATGTTCATGTCGTCTTCGTCACAAACATACTCAACTACGCTCTGCGTTCCGAAACGGTTCTCAATTTATGGAGCTGACAATGAACGCATTCGAGTTTATTATAAATTATACCGTAATAAGTAAATACATTGTATATTTTTAACGGTTTTTTTTTTTTTTTGTGAGTTAAATGTTTATTGATAGACGCACATATCAATAATAAAAACATAAATAAAGAAAACATATTTTGCACTTATAATAATTATTATGGTACTATGATAGGAACTACTATGGGTAACTTAGATTTGACGTACGTTCAAAATTCTAAGATTATTTGGAAAATATATTGGTTTTTGAAATTAATGAATTTTTTGTCTATCGAAGTATTTGATTTAGTTACGTTAACGTATGCGTATAATATTCTATAATAATAATAAATTGCCATTGTACCACAAAAATTTGGGACCTTATAGACATTTCCCCATTACGCACGACTAAATGTCCTAGAAAAGTAAACCCATTAGTTGGGTAGTTATGACGACGAATACAAAGCGGCTATTAAACGATGACAACATTATGCATTCAGATGTACAAAACAATTGACGAAAATATCTGAATTGTTACCTTAGAAGTGTTTAATGTTTTTTTTTTTTTATATATTATTAGCTTCTAGTTTGACAACTATGTTAGCTCTACAATGATAATTATGTAACATATGGTTTATATAACAGTCGTAATAGTTATATAAACCATATGTTATAATATATTATAAAAGTTATTATTAAGACTGTTACAAATCAAAACAAAAACAATATTAGTATATTAAAATATTAATGAGGTATTGGAATAGATAAGATTATAAAGAAGTGATATTATGGAGAGGTAATGACAGGAAGTAAGAATTTATTTATAACTGTTATTAACGCGATTAATAATGAGTTCAGAATGGACTTAAATTCTTCAAGGAATTTTGAGATAAATTGTGTTGATTGATTGGATGGTGGATCATTTTCTGGAACACTTACTTTGGCGTATGTTTCGACTTAGAGCTTGGGTTGACATTCGTTTGTATCGCGGATGAAACAACAGGTGGTTGGGTAAGATGATTGCTAATTTTTCCGGCTTTATATTTCCCATGTTTTGACATGATTTTTTTATAAGATGGGCATCTCTTATACGACGATATATGTGGACCTGAACAGAGAGCGCACTTGGCGGATTCTGACGGTGATTTCTTGCCTGTTTAATGTTGTAGTGTGCATAATAATATTATGTATAAACTATATAGTTTCGGATCTTACCCGCAAACAGTGTTGACCTATTTTACTAAACAGACAAGACGGTCCGTGCGTACTAATTTTAGTCCCGTTTTCCGGCGCATACAAATAGTCGTAAGGTCCGAGAGAATGCCACCGATAAGGCAGAAAGGGGCGCACCGGAAGAAAACAATTAACGTCTTATTTATTGTGCAAATAAATAACAACGCCAAATGCGGTATCCGAGCAAAAAACACTGATTTCATTCAATATAGCTAGGACTATTATTATATTAGTTATACTGTTGTTATATTTTATTATACAGATTGAATTGTGATGGCTATTTCGTACGATAACGTTAACTTTTAATCACTTTATCTCGGTCGTATTAAACTGTATTCAGGCATCATCGACGTAATTTTCATAACGATTTCACTTTGCTCGTATTTAATAATATTCATTGTTACCACGATTGTCATAATTGTATGTATTTAACAAACTATAACCTATATAATAGGCTATAAACCGAGAAGCCGGAAAAATGAGCCCGCAGCCGTGATGTAGCTAAATTGCCTATCTGAGACGCCGCGTTACCATAATATTAATATTGCATTGTTTAATGCCCACGTTGAAAAATATCACATCATTTATTGCGTGGTACCTACCGGAAAAAAGGAACCAATGTTAAAATTTTGGGGAAAATACGCATCGAAAGCGTGCACTAAGTACAGCTAAGTCGGTAGTAGTCGAATATTATAACGATTCATCGCATAATATTATAGTGAATATTAAACGCGCTACGCGATTTGTGCAAAAAATGAGATTTAAAACGAAATTCAATCAGCAACAATAATAATAATTGTTGATAATTGTACGACATGTGCACTTATCACATAGAACTGAAATTGAATCGTTCGTTGTTTAGAGTTTTAAACACAATATATTTTTTTTAAAAACAAACCTGGAACACAAAATCTACGTGCGCGGCTACCGTCGTGCCGTCCTTGAGCCATGGTTCGGCGAATTTGCCCATCAGTTCATAGATAGCCGTCACGACGCGCGTCATCTCATCCCGACAGATTTGCCCATCGCCGTCCAGGTCATATAGTGTGAACGCCCACCGGAGTTTGTCGTCTACCGATCCTCGGGACAGTGTCCACAGTCCCTGCACCATGTCCTGCGACACAAAAATAACCGTCGACGTTAAAACATAATGTTCAAAGAGACGTCAAATGATATAATTCGTTTTTAAATTTCTTAAATAAAAATTATAATTTCTCGTATTTTCCTGGATTTTTCCCGATTTACGATAAAATAATCATCCTGTAATCATGTTACAATAGTTTAATGTTTGGAGACATATAGTGGTCGATCGATATATAGTCGGAATTCACCATAGATTTGTGCGTACATGTCGTAATATAAGTCATAATATATTTAATATAATAAACTTAGATTTAAAGTGACGGTTGTGCAAATACATGAGCGAGTCTTCGCAAACATATAAGATAAAGGCCGGCTTCGTAATATATTGGATATATGTACCATACGTCATCTATATACATAATACATATATATATATATATATATATATATGACATTAAACTTAAGGTATAGGTACATAACACAAATAGTATAGTATATAATATTATTTACGCGATATAAGATCGACGTATAATATACGCGTAATATGGTCACGTTTATTCAAACTGCATTTATTCGGATTTCGAACATAACATACGTAATATGATTATATATAATATAACTACTACGTGCGTAATGATAATAGGTATTAATAAAAGGCTTAATTCGATACCGTTGTACGCACTCGTTTCGCTTTATTCGATAAAATAAGTAATCTTCGACGGCAATTGATTGAAATGAGTAACAATTTTTGGATAAAATGTATCTATAAAACGCCACCGATTGAAATCCGAAATACATCTAAGCGTGCACAATATGAAAACAGTCATTTAGATCCCCGCGAGCATTATTATAGACACGAAAACTATCATTGTGACAATAAGCTGTTTTCATTCCATTCCAATCAATAGAAAAAAATGCCATCACCTAATTTGTTTTTCCGTCGATATAATTTAATAATATGTACCATAAAACCTCTAAATACTGGACACACTCGGTTTATGAAGTTGTAGCAATGAGGTGTCCGTTAGAGAAGGTTTTACTGTATGTATATTAATTTAGTACGAGACGGTATTAATATAGAAACATACGAATTATCACTAAATGCCATACAATATCATAAACAATAGTGCAGGTTTTAAAAACAAACTTTCCAGTTTCCTCAGATTAAAAAATAAATAATAATAATAATTTGTAAATATATATTAATTACGTATAATGTAAACGCCCATGGTCGTATCAGTTTTTGATTTTTACAACAAGGAGTCCCAAAAGTTGAATTGACTTGTAACTTTGGACTAGTTTCGTTTTTTTTAATTTTTATCGAGTCAGGTGTAGCGTAATTCCATAATATATTTTATACGAGTGGCGGAAAAATAAAACATAACGTCAAAAAAAAAATGATATATGGTCAAAAACAGGTTACATAATTTAGGTATAAAAGAGAAAAAAATTAATTCCGCGATCGGAAAGGCAAATACGCGTATTATATAAAAAAAATGTACCTATTATGTACACATTTTGTCACGTTCATTACCATAAGTGTTTTTTCGGCGTGTCTACACGAGAGGTAACGAGGTGAAACGTCGGAAAAGCTTACAATATTTAGATCCCAAACAATGACTGACACTCGGTGTAAAAGGCAATATTGACTATCTCTAGTTATCGCATATGTTACCCCTCACTATTTTTTTCCAACTGCTATATTATACGAGACAGAGTCTGAATGAAACGACCACAAAAACGTTTTCTGAAAAAAAATTCATACAACATATTATCAGTTATTTGTAATAAGTACAATTCTAATTCGTCATATTTGATAGCTCAGAGTGTAAGTTCTGATTTGGTAGGATTGATTAGCGTGTACAGAAAACTAGATGGTTTTGTTATATGTTTAACCAATTTAACGATGATAGGGAAAAGGAAACTTTAATAATCATTATTTTTAAGTATTGTTATAATGTTATTTATAAAGGTCATATCAAAATACAATGAAAGATCACTTTCTTGATATGTAAAATAAATAATGTAGAATGATAGTTTGTCAGTTGATGCCCTATAGTTTTATTCGACCACAATTATATTATTAACGAATTATTGAGGTCTAAATATTGCCATCATTGTCATTATACGTGGACTTTTGTAAAAGCAAAAATCTCAATAATAAAAAACCATGTATGGTAATGATAAAAACAACTTCAATTGAATGAAATGGACAAGAAATTAGAAAGTTTTGGCAGAGCTCTTACTGTATTATAAATTGTGTAAGTCGTGTGCTCGGTATGCTATTGTGCTACCTAGCTATTTATGCTGTGAGTATAATATAAATAAAATTAAAAAAATTATATACATTTTATGGCAATTCAATTAAAACAATTGTAAAATTATTTGTTTTAGTGTTCGCATTTAATTTTTAACGTTGTGTAAACTTGAATACAATGGTTTTGATTGAAAGGGTATATGATGATCAAAAATCTTTAATTTTGTCATATGAAAGGAAATAAGGGAGGAGACGTCTATAGACGTTGATAGTAGAATTTTGATGATAGAAAATTTTTGACAATAGAAATGGTGAACATGGTCGTTTGGTGAGATTGATTTGTGGGTTTAGACCAAAAGGCAAATCATAAAGCCATTTGTTGTGACATTTTAGTAACGAATAATCAACTATTCAAAATGATTAAACAATGCATGGTTGTTGTGCACGCGATGAGACATGACGTTTTCAATACAACTCGAAACAAAAAGATACGTCAGAATTCAGAAAGATCAGACGAGTAAATAATAAGTTCAAAATTACGTTTTCATGAGCAACAGGATGAAAACAATAATATATTGTGTACTATAGACTTTGATGCTATGGATGACTTTACGTACTTTGATGTACCTAAATATATCTGTAAACATTAAACAAAAAACTATTTTTTTTTTATATTTATTAATCTATTAATATTGAGGCACATTGTTTACCGGTAGTTTTTTTTATTAATTATTTATTTTTAAAATTATAAGTGGAGTAGTTGTCGGCGTAGACCAAAATTTTGCAGGGACCACTTTACTCTGCTAACTAAAACTTCAAATATTATTAACTCATAAACTACTAGGCTAAAATTTGATTTTGATCGATATACATTAATATTGAATTTTATTATTTATATAAAAGTACTCTAAGAATTTTTGGAATAATAAATTAAAAATTAACGATGACACTAAAAAAGTAAACTATTTAATACATTTTAACGACTTAAATATAGTTTTTTTAGAAAACAATGTTTTTTAATAACTTAAAATAGTATGTAAGCAAATATTTTTAAAAACCTTAATAGTCATTGAAATTATGTCTTACAATGTATCATCCGGTATTAAATTATTAACTATAATTTAATCTTTACGGTAGATAATAATAAACTTATCTGTGATTGCGGGTTGCACATGTACATAATATTTTATGTACATTGTTTAACATAATGTTATGTAATTTAGAATTTCATAAATGCAGTGCAATGTATATAATTGATAGTCCACAAAAATAGATATCGTCGATTGATTCTCATATTTTTATCGCAATGCAATATCATATTATTAGTCGATACAGATCTGCTCACGATAAATTCTCTCTCCACCGAGAAGCACCATAAAAAACAAAAAAAAAAGCGTATACCAATATTAGGGTGCAAAAATATCCGTAACAAAATGGCGGAGCTAAAAAAAAAATACCGTTTTCACATAGTCTTTAAAATGCCAAAACGATTCGGACTCGACACTATGACGGACTGATGAGTTTTGCTAACTCTGAATCGTTTTCACTCCCTCGCAAGATACTGAAAGTGCTTTTTTTTTTATTATGAACCGACTTAACGGGGTCGGTCGACCGCGGAAAATGGCGGTCTGGCGTTGCGGCGGCGCGGCTAACCCGCGAGTATGCAGTAATTAATTTGGTGAACGGTTTGCCGCAGGTCTGCAACAAACCCTTTTCGCACGATATACGTTTACATTTTATAGGGTTAGATATATTATATTTCTAATAAGACATACTCGAATGTAATTTGCACTTTGGTCGACGACATTATCGACTATATTATAAATTATATATTAAAATACTACGTAACTTGATATTCCGTACACGCCGCGGTACTTATACTCAGTCTGCCCGGGTGTACTAATGATTATGTAATACAAATAGTATACAGGTTTATTTTTTCGAATTTTGATTTTGGGAATTTTTAAGTATAGGTATCATATTTTCAAGTATTTACATTGTTTACCTATATCATTAAAGAAGTGCGTCCTGTAACAATACCAACTTCTTTTTTCCAAATGAGAATAACTATTTTTTTTTCTGCGAATTGTCGATCAAGTGAATTTTTAAGAAATTTGCTCGAATATTAATCTACACCGAAATGGCTTAAGATATCTAAATATTTGAAAATATGGTCCTTGAGTATACTTAAAAATCCCAAAATTCATAATTGGAATGAATTCATTATTAATAAATAAACCGTGGGAGAGGAGGATAAGCACGTCGGTGAATCACCTTGTATTATTTGGCCACTGATTCGATTTTATGGATGACACGTTTGATTTTTGACACTGTCGTGGTATCGTTAATAGGTAGATACATAGTTATAGGTACCTATTATGACAATTTTTGAGACGGCCATTTCTTATTTGTCTACAAATGTATACAAGTTGTTTCTGGTACACAAAAAAAACAATATACTGGATTTTCGGTTCAATAATTTATTTATTGTTTTTGTTTGTTGGATATCTTGCAAGTGGTATTTTTAGGTACATTATAGTCTCAAACTCTCACTAACGACGTAATGGACAAAGACATTTTTTTTACATTTTTTCCTGTGAAAATGTTGACCTTTTATTTTGTTATTTCTTATTCGACTGACCTGAATACCGTAAAATATAATAATAGTTTGTACTTCGCATATTATGTCAAAAATAAATTTTATCTTATGACTGTGACTTTACGGTTACAGACTGTTATTTTGTTTATATTTTGTAGTCAATGTTATTCATTAAATGTTAACACTGATATTTTTTGTAAGACTTGAACAGTTTTAGATTAATTACAACTAAAAAAGTTTTAAAAAAAATAAATATAAATTTTTTTAAAAATATTAAAAGTTGTAAATGCAATTTTTTTAATTATTTAAAACACATATGTACAATGAATCACCGTGTAATTAAATATATCATAAATTAGAATATAATATATTATATGCAATCATATATTATTATTGTGACTGTATATAGGTATTATCTTTACGGAAAGTTAAGTAGGGATAAAATAATTTAATGAAAAAAGTCGAGTACAGGTATCTTACTGTTTCTAACCACATAGACTGAATATTTCCACAAAACTCAACAGAGTTACCACGAGTACAGTTTTGTTTTTTTACATCAAGTTTATAACTGCCCATTATACTGGGAATCTTTTTTTATTGGAAATCAATAACTATTAATTTAATTAAAATTCAAATAACCAACACGTCATTATTATAAAATGTAATATACCTACGCTAGTAGGTCACACGAAGCTGACATTTAATAGTGCACATGCCCTATAAATGTCAAGTTACAGAATTCATGCAATCAATACGTTGGCCCGTGTTTTATTTTAATTGTTGCTAATTATTCGTATTTTTAATTATAATCTTATTTTTTAGTACGACTTTGTAAGTTTAACTTTAAGTATTGACGGTATACAAATTATTGTTTGGAGGAGAAGAATTTTTTCCTCCTTTTTACTTATAGTAAATCTATGTTCACATCTCGCTAATTATACTTGTAGTCTAAGCTTCTATAATCTATATATTTATCATTTTATCGTTTATATATTTTATTATAAAATATAAAACAATATTCGGTTTTTTTTTTTAACGTTTTATTTGAAAAAAATCAATATTGTAAAATAAACATTAGTCAATAGATATGTATATTTTTGAAACATTCTTAATACAAAAATATGATTTAAATACAGCCTTTATATAAATTATTTTTTTTTTTTTTGGAACTATTTTGTTAATTATATTTTCTATTTGTGGAAATTTGAAAAATGTTTAACATAAAACAAACGTAAATGTAATATTAAGAGTTGTAAAAAGTACACAATTACATTAAAAAATGTGAATCAACTTTATTTTGAAAAAGTTACTGACGTAATGATACGGTTTTGACAATGATAAAATATAATATTTAATATATTTGTATAAAATATATTTAGCAATTAATTAGTTAAACAATACATTTTCTTTAAGTAAATAGATTTTTCAATAAAATTATAACATAAATTATTTTTGTAGTCTGTTATATAATTTCTACAGTTATAATATTTTAAACAAATGTTAAAAGTATTGGTATTTTATATACTATGGTGATAGATTTTAGAACAAAGCGTACTTGTTGTGTTACATCAAAGGTCGGTTAATATTCTATAAAAATCGTAAAAAATAAATAGTTAGTAGTTTTTACGAAACACGATATCAGTTAAAACATTTTTGGCAATCAGTTACCAACTACTATTTATTTTATTATTAAAATATACCGTTTCACGTTTGCTGATTATTACAACATTGTAACCTATAGGTAATAATATAATTTATATTATTATATTATATTTCCGGAACTATCTGCCTTTCAAATATTTGTTGGTTGTTATTCGCTGTTCTCTACTGTATTTAGTTACTTTATGTCCCTATAAACTATGGTTATCTGTGGTTAATATACCTAACGTAGACGTAGGTGTACCTAGCTAAACATGTTTTATTTGATTGTGTGTGTGTGTGTGTGTG
>JACXSJ010000032.1:0-10451 GCA_014851325.1 Pentalonia nigronervosa
TATATATATATAATAAAAAAAAATATAAAATAGCATACATAAATATTATAAAATATGTAATTACTAATTACTAATTTGATTTTGTCCATTAATTATTTCTATTTTTATAATTTATTATATAAGATGTACTAAATTAATTCAATAGTAAATTAGTTAATATATACCAAACAGTTAAAATTGTTATTTATGAATTAATTTAATATAACCTAACAAAGTAAATAAAATATAAATATTTTAAAATATTGTTATACACCGATATATCAAAAATATCGATATTGAAAATTGGCTAACACTAGTATCTGTAGTATCTATATTAATAGGTATCCAAGTATTGTATATTTATATATATATATTTTTTAAATGGCGTTCTTTCTCTACAAATGTATTTACAATATTATCCGAATGTTTATTATTGGATATGTATCTTTCTTGTCGTTTAGATGAGATTAACAAGACAAACAAGTCTGTCTTGTTTACGTTCTAAATTTCAGAAAAAAAATTATATATATAGTATGTACTTTATGAGGTCAGGATGAAAAATTAATTTGGGAAAGGGGCTAATTCCCCCCCCCAATACATCTCCATCATCTATTTGCGTCAATAGTGTCTGATTGTTATAAATTGTTATCAAAGCGGGAAAATGTATGTATCATGCACACAGTGTAATTTAATATTTTAATTCTACTTTAGATTTCGGTTGAAATTCAC
Organism: Pentalonia nigronervosa; assembly: GCA_014851325.1. NCBI lineage: Eukaryota > Metazoa > Arthropoda > Insecta > Hemiptera > Aphididae > Pentalonia > Pentalonia nigronervosa. Next base: position 709 of record JACXSJ010000032.1, read on the forward strand.
GACGAGAGGAGTATATAAATTATATTAACTAATAACTATAATATAACCATACCATAATCTTCATAAACACTTATTTGGCTGGTTAAAAATGATAGTGCTTCGATACATTATTTTTCAAGTGGCTTGTTTGATAAGAAAATCGTATTAGGCAACAATCAATATTTTCAAAGTTTCAAAATATGATCACCGTTTTAGAATGTTAAACATTCATTAGCCGAACGGAGAACATGGACAGACAACATTTTACGAGCACATTTAAGTACCTGCCTATCCAAATAGCTATAGAACACTTTTATTTTATTTTTATAGCAACCATACCTAAAATACATTTGTGATTTGTAATAAACTAGATACGAGTTTCTATTAAATATTTTAATCTTCGTTGTGTTTGTATACAGGGTAATTCATCAAGATGAAGCATGCTCACTACTTAAGGAGTGTTCTGTAGCGATACAAATATCTATCGTATGAGAACATTGAGAACCCTCCTTTTTTACTGTAAGTTTTTACTGAGTGGATAATTATTTTTAATTTTAACAGAGATGCCTAGTTGAAATTTCGAACGAGTAGTTTCTTAGATATTAAAATGTTTATACTGAGAATAATAGTCCTTAAAAATGGTTTTACAAAAATATAAAATAATATTGTAATATTTATTTATTTATATATATATATATTAAATAGGTTATAAAACAGTTCAGTAAAATACAAAATAATTGTATGTATATTTTCTGCTTAACTTAAAAATTATATAATTTAAATAGCTTATATATATATATATATATATGGATGACAAAATTAAATAAAAAAAAAGTATGTATTAGTAAGTATGATAATAATAATAGTGGAACAGCATAATAAAGTAATAATTAATAAACATAACACTAATAGTAACTGTAACAATAAAGAAAATAATTAGATAATTCAAAACATTAACTTAAACAAATAAATTTAAGGCTATATAAACATTCCGTCTGAATACATTACGTGACATAGAAAAAAAATCAACATGATCCGTTATACAATTCGCCAATGATAGTACTCTGGAAAAAACGAGGTGGAAGTATAATTATTTTTATAAAGAGAAACATAAAATAAATTGGAATTATATTGGATATAGTGTTTATTATACTTGGACTATTTTTGTATATTATATATTATTTTATAGATTAATATTAATTAGGCATTAAAATGTTCACCATACCTTCCAGGTCCTATCCTAAGTCCTAATTTAAAAAATAGAAGTGTATTTTCCCACAGAACACTTAAGTAAGTAGTTCAAAAAATCTCAAAAATTGAATATCCGGTTATAAATATATTTAAAAATTTCAAAAATCAGATTTTGAACAACTACATTATTGAAAAAACAGGGGTTAGTATTCTATTTTGTATAAGTACCTAGTACTATAGGTGAAAAAAATGATACTATATTATTTTCTAAGATAAAAAAAAAATACCAGAAAAATACATCAGTCATGACTCATAATAATATTCTAGAATACGGATCATGTATATGATTATACGATAATAATCGCTTCCGAGTTTAAGAACACACCCACCTAATCAAAACAACGACCTATATTCAAAGCATAAAGGAATGTCCGCCTTTTGTCTTTTCTCTTGTAACCATAATATTAAAATAATTATAATTTATAATTCACACGAATATCGATGGCAGGATACAAAAACGAGTTGTTACACAATTTAATTTTTACATTCTAAGATATGCAGGAATATATTGGTTTTATGATATTATATTTTTCTTCTCGATTTCTGTATACATTTTTCTATCACGTATACACGGCAGAAAGTTCAATTTTCGATGTCGGTCGAAGCGCTAAAAAATAAAGACACGAATTCTTTTTTTTTTTTACTGCCCAAGTATGTTAATATACACGAACGTATCGACACGCTACAGTAGTGATTCTTTGAGTAGTTCTCAAACTGTTCTCCCGGGGGTAAAAACGGCACACAAATATTTGTCATTAAAATGATAACCTACACTTAAGAGGACATCATACTCACACATATGGTCCTCCTCTCGCCAACGCTTAACAAGACAAACTGTACATTCGGAAGAATAAATATTATTCTGTTACTTTTAATATAAGAGTGTTGAATCTATTATGACATTTAAAGGTAAGATTATTTTCCAGGGCTCTGCGTAGGCTTTTTTTTTACATTTTAATTTTGGCGCAAATTATAAGTATTTTAAAATGTACAAATTTAAAACGCTTACAATTTGCTTGAAAATCCAAGTATCGTAAAAAAAAACTAACGTATCAACGTACAGATGATTATGTTCTTACCTATAAGTTTGATAATAGGTCAAATTATTGTAATATTAAAAATAACAGAATAAAACGAATTCTTTTGAACGTAAAATTTACCACGATACCTCCGCGTTAGTTAGACAAAAATGGGTAACACGTAAAATATTTTTGAATTGTGATTTTTGTTTTCAAGCATTTACAGATAAGTACACAACTACATAGTCGAGAATATTAATTTGTTAATAATGTCCCATAAAATAAAAATTAATTATAATGTATTTTATATATTATTGCTGGGACTAGTATTTTAATGCAAAGTGCACGAAAAAAGTGCATGCGAAGTCACGATTTTTTATTTTAGGTACTCTACGCTGTGACAATGCATTTTAAGCACAAAATTCGTTTCACGTAACAGAATCTACTTTCTAAAGTGAAACTTTTATTTTGAATTTTTCAATGATTTTTTCATTTTAAAATCATTTTTTAGCACTTTTGGTCATTTTATTAACTTTTAGTGCATATTTTATACAATATTATAATGTACGAACTTTTAGTGTAAATTAAGTAATTCAAAATTGTATATCAAGAAATATATTGTTTTCATAATATCTACCTTAATAGTTTTTATGTAGGTATTTATTATCCGTAGGTATTGTATTATGTCGTTATCATAAATGTGAATGAGATAACGTCTTTATCTCTGTCGAGCGATTATCGGATGTGGTGTCTTACAATTTAGTGAGACTCGAACAAATAATAACTAATTGGTCAGTTAAGGAAGTACATTTAAATCGTATTTATTTCCAGTATACAGTTTATTTATTATGCGTGCCGAAATTTGGTATTTTATTTTTTTATTGTTGTAGTTAGTTTCGTTAAGATAAACAAGTATTATAAACGCTTAAAATTAAATTGTCGTCATTCTATGGCGTGTGTATATAGTTGCGTGTCTATAAAAAGATGTTGGCCATTTTTTAATAGTATAATTGCGCGAAAAAGGCATTTTTTTAAGGCATTTTTAGAGCAAGCATTTTGAGATAGTTTTAAGGATTTTTAATCCGAGCCCTATAGTTATCACATATATCCGTGTGTGGCTGTGTGATATTGAGTATCTGTAGTATGTGTGAACTTAATAGTGAACATGGCGTTGTACTTGTATATGCGTATGCCGTTTATGGCATATATAATTTAACACTTATTAGAATACAAACTTGCAGTATGTATGTATAATACAAGTAATAAATAAACAGTGGCGCATTTACAGGGGAGGGGGAGGATAAAGACCCCAATTTTTTTTTAAGTTAGATTGTTAAAATTTACTGATTATTGTAAGAGAGAGTAAGACAATTCGTAAGCTCCCTCCCCGCAAAAAAACATCTTGACTATAATAGCTATAAAAATTAAAAGACAAAATAACCATTGACAAAACCATTTTTAAAGTATTTATTTTTTATTTTAATAGCTTATTAAACCTAAAGCATAATTATTGATAATTGGGAAGTATCCACAATATTCACTGAGACAAGATGGAAGACATACAAGAAACCTAAACAAACACTATCTGAAACCGTAAATCATCAGCTACACTTCTCATCGATCTGGAAATAGGGGTTAAAATATTCATGGTATAGGGTCTTCACAGGGACATGCTCATTAGTGGGAGGGTGTTACACAGTTTTGAATTATTTTTGTTTATCGATTTCTCATCGACACAGCAGAATAGAACTGCATCATAATTCAATATAAAAACTAAATTTTAGTTTTCCATATTTTTTTCTGTGTGTTTTTAATATTTTACATAAGTTCATGAATTGATTAATAACAATAAAATGTTATGTGTGATAAAGTAATTTACTTCAAGGAACCTATGTTAATGTCAGCAAATTTTCCTTAAGTTCTCAATTTCCTTTAATGATTAATTATATATTATTATTATAATTAACTAGCACCCGCAGCCTGCATGTAAATCCAAGAATACAATTTTATTTTGTTATAACGTGGTCTGAAAAGCAAAAAATCATAACTATGCTTTCATAAAAACTGAACACGCTAAATGTCAAAGTCAAAAACAGCATAAGAAAACGTCATAGTGGCCCAGTGGTATATGGCTCCATTGGACCATATTACATCGTAGTTGTAATTCGTGAGGGCCTGGCCAAACATTGATAACGCAGACCGGTGACCGGTTCTTCATAAGTTGTATTTACGGTATTCTATAAATATCGAAAATACGTAAACATATTTTTTTATAGACATTTAAAGTTCTAAAGTTCTAAGTTTGACAAAATCAAATAATGGTTTTGCGATTTTATTAAAATTATATAAAATAGACATGAAGCTTAGAGTGGACAGAGCGGTAAATGGTAAAAAAGACCAAGAAAAAAAAACAAAAATTTAAAATATATTAATATATTTAAAATCTTAATTAATTTTAAATAATTATATTATAATATAAATTAAGATCATATATAAATCATTTACACAAAAAACATAATAAATTAATGAAAGAAAATTAGTCAGATAATTAGTTGTATTTTTTACATTTCCAAGTAAAATAATTTTTATCCTTGTACTTAGAAATATAACTTTTCACCGATTTTATTAGATTTAAAAATTTATATTTCTAAAAATTAACATTAGAATAAAAAAATGAATTTGGAACATATGAACGCATTGGTGACTGTCGATAGACTAAATTTCGTTTTGATTTTTTAAAAATTTTTCTATTATATTGATATAGAAAATCATTAATTTTTTTGTTAAGCTTGAAAGAAGCTTGAAAATTCAATACAGAGTTTCTCATATGTTATTAAAATAGCAGTTGAAAAAATGCATATAGTTACAACTTACTTTTAAATGCATTTAAAGTTCAAATTTTGACAAAATTCATCAAAATCTCGAAAATTTGCAAATTATTTTGTAGTTAAAAATGTATAAAATGTTCATTTTTTTTTTTAACTCAAGATTGAAAATTTAAAACAAAGTTTCTCGTAAGTAATTAATATGGAATCAAACAATTCAAAATTATATTTACGTGGTTATTTTTTAAAGCCATTTTAAATTTAAATTTGGACGAAACTAGATATTTAAACGAAAAGTAACTATGTTAGTTATTTTATTGTAATTTAAAGATATTATTCGTGGGTGCTTGAAACTTTTACACGGTATATTATTATATTTTATACACACGATGACATCTTCAAATGTAGTGTTTTCGGCAAATATTAATATTTGACCTACTGTATTATTAAATATTAATAGAAAAATAAATGACTTTAATAGCAATAATATTAAAAATATCATGTTTAGTAATGTAGGCTGACAAACCGTCAACGCCCAGAATCGTTTTTCGTTTACAATAATTTGTATGACTGTATTCAAGCTTAACACATCCTTTATAGCGACCCCTTAGACACATTCTGTACAGCAAAGCGGGAACCCACTTGCCAACCACCTTTCTTTCGAGATTCCCCTAGAGCGCGTATCATGTTTGCGTTTCACGGGAAATGCTTTTCTATAGTTTAATATTCTGTGAATATACAAAAACAAACTGTTCCGTCAGAATTGACTGTTAAAATATACGGAAACGCAAAATCGATTTCTGCAGTGCGGTATCTCAACGATTTAATTTTTTTTCTTTTAATTCATAAAAGGCGGGTGAGTACCGCTCTGCTATACAGTATAGGTGTCTAGTGACTAGTGAGTATTAAATTGATATGTTCAATTTGAATTCAATTATATAATATGATTTTATATAAAAAAAGAATCTGAGCAAAGACAATCTCTATTAGCCTATATTACTAAATATATTTTAAGATATTATTGCTATTAAATTAATTTATTTTATTATTAGACTTTAGTAATATTTTAAATTGTGGCGTAGCAAGAAAATTGGTAGCCCTAAGACCATAAGAAACAGAGGACCTTTTTTACACAGAAATTAAATAATAATAAAAATATTAATTATTAAATAGTGTGATTCTAAGTGCTAATAATAATTATAAAATATAATATTTGCATTTATACATTTATAAAAACATTGACATTGGCACATTTTTATAGGATGTTTAATATATTACACTTAAAAATTAACTTTTCGAGCCTTCCTTTGAACGAACTTGTCAATCATTTCTTCCAAATTTAATTATCATGCCCGCCTATTTTTAATGGAAGTAATTGATAAACCACTCAGCCGTTCTTCTGCCATCGTACTCCGTAAATTATTTTTAGTTTTGAAATTGCTCTGCAACTGTAATGGCTAACATCAAACACAAAATAAAAGCAAAGCATACATCAGGGCATGTTGTAAGAGGAGAACGACCAAACAATAACATTTCTGCAATTTATTTTGTTATGTTTGACTTGATCAATATATTATAATATCCTTAAAATTTGATAGAAAAGATAGTATCTAATAAACAAAATCTGGATAAATATCGTGGTTATACATTTTTGTAGTATTTCTGCTTCTTTGTATTTTTTTTTTTGTATTTCAAATCAAATTTTTTTCAACATAAATATAATTTAAATAAAAAAAAAATGTTCAGTAATTTTTTGAATGTAATGATAAATACCCTGTGGCCCCGACTTAAATACCCCACTGACTTTAAATATTTCAAATACTCATGAATAATAATTTTAAATTACAACTAAATGAATAATCGTTAATCTTTGTTTAAATATCTATCAAATTTAGTTCAAATTTAAACTTAATATCTATAAATATCTATAAAAAAAAACTAGGTTTATTTATTTTTTGGATTTTTTGGTTAGAGTATGTACTACTTACGACAAACTTAATTTGAAATATTCAATCCTTGCCTATAAATATTAAATATTTGATACATTTTTAAGTTTTTAACTACCCACAAAATAATTTGCAATTTTTTAAGATTTTGATGAAATTTGTCAAAATTTAAAACTTTAAATGCTTATAAAAAAAAAGTACTTATGTATCTTTAATATTTTTATGGTTTATAGAGAATGCTTATACACAAATTTGGTGAAAAATTCATGTATTTATGGCTATTATTTTTAGAGTTAGGTACACCAAAAAACAAAATCTCCGTTTTTTCTTAATTTATTTGGTTTTTCTTGATGCTTTTGAAAATTACTGGGAATTTTGACATTTGAAACCCAAAGGTTAATTCCACTATATTTACCTTCCTACCAGAAAAGATAGCCAATGAAGAAAATCGAAGCATTTTCACTAACCCAAAAGGTTATAACAGACACAAAAAAAACACACACACACACACACATCATTATAAAATCAACACATTCTTTGCTCAGCTCAGATTCTCAGAATGTAAAATATTATTTAAAGGGGCTTGAAACATTTCGTCATTATGTACCTATATTATTACATATTATATAGTGAAATTTTCAAAATGTTTGGATTATGAATTCTAAGTAATTTAGGTATTTAATTAAATATATTTTACCACGAGCCAATTACTCTGTTCTACGGTACATGGTAGTGACTTATAAATTAACAACGATTATAATAGATGATGCAATGATTTTTTATAAATTAGTTCATAATTTACCATACCTATTATTATTAGAAAAATAAATAACTTAATACTAGTGGTATGTGAAGTCAAAATATATTATTTAATATATAGTAAATATATAATTTTACATATTTTACAAAACATATAATTTTTAATTTTAATACTTAAAGCTTGCAAATGTTATATTAGATTCCTCATATGTTGCTTTTACTGAAATTAGAAAAAAAATTGTGTATTGTAACATCACACTGATTTTGATGAGCGTATGAATTTTAAATGCTTATAAATTTAAATATTTAAACGTAAAATAATGATTTATCCTCGAACAATTTTTGTTATTTTGTCGTTACTCAAAAATATTATTCGTTAAACTCAAAACTTTCACTATTATTAAAAGTTTCATAATCTATACAATAAAAATTTCAAAATATTTAGAATATTTTTAATCAATTGATAGCAACTGGAATTTACTAATTTTTTAATAAATAATATATACCTAAGTATAATTTTATAAATCATCTTTTAAATGTTTTCCTTTTCTCCGTTTAAACTTTTGAAATTATTATACATGGTTCTTGATAAGTTTTTGTCATACCAATTTTAAAATATCGAAAATAAATATGGACAATTTTATTTTATATGCATCAAATTTCGTAATTATATATTTAAACAAAATATAACTATTTAAGTTATTTTATTAATACACCTTCAACAATTAAGTCATTAGCCGGGAAAAAATTAATTTACATTAATATATTATATACATTTATCATAATAATCATATAAGGTAATAAGAGTAATAATAGTGATAATGTACATTTGTGGAGTAATTAAATTCGGTTTTACAACTTTATGTTTTTAAAAAAATACATTAATAAATTAAAAATGTTTATATATAAAAATATATAACATCTTCTAGGCTCATTGGCTGTGGGAAGATTTTTCTTTCTTCAGCTAAGCATGTTAGGCATTCAAGGAGGTGTTTTATGAATATTAAAGATAATACATTGCAGTATAATTATTATTATTTGTTTGTTTAGAAATGAAACTTTTTGTATACATAATTATTATTATATTATTATACACTACGAATTGTTCAAAATATTTGGACTTATTTAATTTAACTACCTATTTATACCACAAACCAATTCACACCGTTCTATGATACGTTGGCAATATCTAATAATTTATTTAATAATAATAATATACATCTATACGATAAATTAATAAATTGTTGTATAATATTTTCCATGTTTTTGTATTTGCTTAGCACCCCCGATTTTTTAATAGTATCAGCAAATTTGTATTGGTCATATTACATCATTACAAAAATGCAATTGGATACTTTTATCTCTAAGATTTTGTTTGTTTTCATAATAATAATACATGCCTACCAGAATAAATATATATAATAATACTATATGCCTATAGATCATTGGCTATACTTAAAAATGATGTATTATTAATAGGGATGAGAAGTTATAAGAGCTAAAATAGACAAAATATGCATGCAGATATGCAAGGAAAAATTATGATATATGCATAAAAAATTTAAAAATATGCAAAAAATATATTATAATATGCAATTTCTTCCATAAATAAAAACATGTTTAAAATAAATTAATATAAATAATATTCCATTAAATTTGTTTCTATTAAAATATAAATAATTTTTAACTGAGTGATAAAATAATTAATATAAAAATAAATATATAGTATAAAAATCAATATAAAAATTATTGGTAAGTGTATTGATTATATATTGATAGTCAGGTGATTTAATCTAAAAAATAAAAATGCAATTTTATAAATTATAAGTTTTGTAATATACTAATATATTTGTTAATAATTTTTCAAACCTGTAAATTTGTTGCATTAAACCTTATATACCTACCTACTATTAAATGTTACAATTCTACGATTTTCAAATTTGTTATCTGCATTTTTATTTTAA
>JACXSJ010000032.1:10551-44327 GCA_014851325.1 Pentalonia nigronervosa
ATTTTACTAAATATGCATTTTTATGCACAAAAAAACATAAATATGCAACTTTTAAGAAAACTACCAATATATGCAAAAATATGCAAAATTTAAATACCAAATTTCGATTCATTAGGTTATAAAACAGATTTTTAGCTCACCTAGCTATAAATAGAAGATACAGAAAAAAATATGCAAATCCTATAACTTCTCATCCCTAATTTATTAACAATCAACGAAGACTTTTTAGAACGATAAATCTATAGCCATTTCGTCTATCAATTGTCTAGTTAATAAAAAAAAACCCCTCTAAATGTAATACATAAAATCTCTATATAAAATATTAAATGAATATTGAATTTAAATATTTAAATTTCTAACCTTTTTACCAAGCGAAAATAATTGTATTGACATTTATAAAAAAGTCTAAAAAAATTAAAAATTGAAAATTTCTATAAAATAGAAATAGTTTAAAAATATTTTGAAAATTGTATCATTTATGGAAAATTATAAAATAAACATTTTATGAAAATTTCAATTTTCTGTAATTTTAAATTGCAGCAAAATAAGAAAATCGTTCGATAGGAAATCGTTAATTTACGGTTGAATATCATATGTCAAAAATATTGAAGTTCAAATGCTTATAAAAAATTAATATAACTTTTAAAGAATTGTATATGTTATTTATTTAACTTAGAAACTAGGTACTCATTAGAATTTTAATTTAGATTCACCGACGTTTTCAAGAAAATCGTCCGTTAAATAATTTGGAGTAAAAATGGAGATTTTCATTTGAAAAATAGAAATTTGTATATGTATAAGACACTCCTTAAGTAGTACAAAAAATATCAAGAATTTTAAAATATGGTACTTAAATAAACTTAACAATTCTTAAAATTAGAATTTAAATAAATGTACTATTAAAGAAGAAAATGGTGGTGAGCATTCTTAAATAATTATCTTGTATAGTTAGATACCCATAACAATATTATGAATCGAGGAAAGTGTAATTTTCAAATCGGGAATAGCGAAAAGGAATTTATATAATAGGTATAGTCGTCACCTAGAAAAATCCCGGACACACAACTCATACGTCATTTACAACAGTTTCGGATTTAACAGAACACATATTATGGAAATTCGCTTACTGCGGGGCTAGTGTGGGCCTTTGAATTTGGTAGCTTATAATTTTGTTTTTTTTACTTTATCAAAAACGGAACGAAAAACAATTCGATCTAATAATTCCAAAAACGATGCATCACGTGTACATGGTGCATCGACCCGATTGACTATGGTAATATACGTAATAAGTTATTACTAATAACCAATAACCTTCAGTGTTGAGATTAGATAAATTATTTTTTTTCTAGATAAAGATAAAAGATATAAAAACTTTTTTATCTAGATAAAAAATAGAATTTTTATAATATATTTGATTATGACTTTTTAAGAGTACATCTTATAGCTACTGCTTGAATATGATTTAAATACAATAATTATGTTATAATAATAAATAAAAGAATGCTTTCTTTGATATTAAATATTATTATAACTTATGCATTATATGAATTTATAGTACTAAAAAATGTTTATTTATAAAGACGAATTTATCTAGATAAGTGCTATTTTTAATCTTAAGAAGAATGAAAAAAATTCGACTCATGTATTTTTCGAATTATATTTCTCAAACCCAATTAAAAAAAACTTCAAGGGGCAAGAAAAAATTCGAATAATCGATGTTTCATTGAGGGGCTATATTTTGTTGGGAAATATTTTGTCAAAACATTTATTCTCAAAATATATTTTCTCGGAACCATATTTTTTTGGAATCGAATTTGGTTAGAAAAATATTATATCGGAAATTATTCTAATGGAACTGTATTTACATAAGAAAATATTTCGTTGGAAAGCATTCAGTTTGAAAATATAACGCTGGAATAATATCTTGTCGGAATCATATTTATTTGGAAACTTATTTTGTCAGAAATGTATTTTTTCAGAACTATTTATCACAACCCATAATAAACATTTCCAACAAAATATTTTCCACGAAAATGCGTTTACGGAAAACTACGTCTCTAGCGATAGTTCTTAGAAATAAAGTTCATGGAAAATACATTTCCGACTTCTGATAAAATGCATTTCTGACAAAAAGCATTTCCAAAATATACATTTTTGACAAAATGAATTTCTGACTAATTTTTTCCGACTAAATATGATTTCAACAAATTAGTTTCCTATAAAAATATTTTTCCAAACAAACACAATTTCTAGCATATATTTTTAACTTTATACATGCCCCCTTTCCACTATAGAGATTTGAATATAAATAATATATATTATATCATCACAAGTCGAGAAATTTTTCTTTTTTAGATGTAAATATTTTATTTTAATAGTGGCTCCCTTGGGTGCCTATGTTTTTATGTGCCTGGATCCAAAAAATCGTAAATCAGGTACTGGCCGAGTGCGATGTGCCTCGTGTGGTGGCAAGCCATCGGATTGTGTCCGATTGACCTTATAATATAAATCGGGATTATCATATCATAATATTTCGAACCGTAAATATGTATGGATTTTTTCCAGTAAATTAGGTCGTTAAAAACCGGAACCTACGGAGTAACTTTTCACTCCCATTCCTAATGTAATGTGTACAGGTATTTAGATTTTCGGTGAATTTTATTATCTAGCTTATAATATTTATGAAGACCGGCTTCCAGGATATCATAGGTATTCGAAATCATAACTTAAAATTTTATTAATTTTTTAAATAGATATCTACGTTATGCATTTTGCATAATATTATAATTAAAATAAATTGGTGTAATTATTTTTAATTAAATCAACAGCTAACAAAGAAAATTTAGTTGAACTCGTATTTTTGGTAATCTTTCTTAAACACATACTTAAATAGAACTTTTTTGTTTTTTATAGACTGAAGGTCGAGAATTATTTTTAGTGTATGGAATGATGGTTTAATATATATTTTATTCTACTAACTTTGTGTTGTATATAGGCTCATAGCCAATAATGTTTAGCATTATATTTTTTTCAACTGATGTTAAAAATTAAATTTTTTGTTAAACGTTAATATTTCATTTTAAATTTTTAAGTCAAGGTTAGTTAATGCACAAAGATAAGATTAAAAATGTATAATGAAATTGTTATGTATAAATTTAAAAAATAATTCTGTGTTTAACACTTGAGATAAGCAATACGATTACCTACGTGTTGTTTCCAGCTTGATAAATAGTTTTAATATCATTCTAGGTCACACTAATCTAACAATAATTTAAAAAAAATGAATTTAATTTTGCAAAAAAATATATACATAAGCCAAACCGGATTTAGGGAGGCATATAGGCAGCTGCAACCCACACGCCACCAAAAATTTGGGCCCTCGCAGTTTTGTAATTATTTAACCTCAAATATATAAGAATTTGTTTGATTTAAATTTACACATTATATTGTACTAAATATGTATGATATAGGATTTTTTTTATATATTTTAAATTAAATTTTTATGAAAGAAATAGTAGCCATTTTTGTATATTATACGTAAGAAGCATAAATTTTAAAATGTGTTCTAATCGAAAAAATAAATAAATAATGATTAGTGGTCTAGAATCTAGATAAGACAGGTTTTTGCGCCGACCGCGATTTAATTGCTTTCCTAATATTTATTATTAAGTTCCTAAAATTAAATACGTAGGTAGCTATAGTACCTATAGTAGGTTCTGCGGAAACATTAAACGCATTAAGATTATGATTTTGCATAACCTAAACAGTAAGCAAAAAATGTATTGTCCTATTTATTTATGTGGGCCCCACAATATGTATTCCGCCCAAGGCGGCAAAGGCCACATGCCTACGATCTACCCAAGTCGCAAGTCCGGCCTTGAAGTACCTATACACGTTGTAGTAAATAATCGGTCAAAATATTTAAAAACATTTTTGGCATTATACATTATCGTCGTTGTGTAGGTATATGTGCAGTATTGCAATTGAACTACTATAATAGTACCTACGTGTACTTCGACTTTATTTGAAATTATTGAAAATACTGAATAGTATTATAATAAGCAAAGTAATAATAATGATTACAGAGAGATATTTAATACAGTTATAATATGTACCAGTTTTTAGTTTTTAATAGTAATGACACAAAAAAAGTTTTAGCGTGTATGGCCAATTTGGTGTAATTTAGAAATGATTTAAATATCAAACAATATTTACATACCTCATACATTGCACAATTAAACAATATTTAAGAATAAATTATTACGTAATTCAACATCCACCAAAGTTAAATTTTATTTTCCGTATCGATGATGACTATAGACTGTAGAGTATCATAATACCTATGTACTTATACTTTTTTGTAAAAATTGAAAATTCTATTATTTTCTCATTTCTTATTATTTTTTTATGATTACTTGGTATATATCTTGGGACAATCCTACAGTCGATACTGAAAAGTGTTATAATATGCTAAGTAATAATAATAATAATTACAGAGATTAGATATTTTATACAGTTATATTATATATAGGTTTTGAATAATAATGACTAATGACACAGAAAGAATTATAGTGTATATGACAAATGCCGATTTGGTATAATGGAAATGATTTAAATTTCAAACGAGATTTATATTTTTCATACATTGCACAAATAAACAATATTTAAGAATGAAATATTACATAATTCAGACATCCACCAAAGTTCAATTTTATTTTCCGTATTGATGTCTACTGCGGAGTACCATATTTATTTACCTAGTTTATTGTAAAAATTGGAAATTCTATTCTTTTCTCATTTATTATTATTATTATTATTTATTATCACTTGGTATACATCTTAGGACAATCCTATACAGTCGATGACCCGCACGATTAGTATTTCTCCGTGTTTAAATATGGTAATGAATTACACTTAAAAATCCATTTGTATATTATGTATATAGCAGCAGTATATAGGTATATATGTGACAAGGAAATTATTCTTGAATCTTGAGTAGAGATGTAAATACGTCCAAATCAAAATATGTAAACTAGTTTTTTTTGTTTAAATATGTACCGTTACTTTTACGTTCGTCGCTCATATATACACATAAATATTACGAAATACTGAAACGGTTAAATAAATAAAATTAAGTATTAAAAAACCGGAGAAGTCACTCTGCTGTATAGTAGGTGTCTAGTGTTTTTCGTCAATGAGTAGTAGGTCACTGCATGTAATGTATACAAAAAACCATTCGGAGCGGAGTTTATTTGTCAGCCTATATTTCTATAGATATTTTATTATATAACTATTTAGATTGCCAATGGTAAATATTTATGTTTCTGTATAAGTAATACGGTAGATTTAGCTAATTTTTTGACAAAACCAAATAGCATACAAGTAGGTATACTTTGTGAAATTGGTTTATTGTTTCTAATTTATTTTTGAATGTATGGTCTAACAAATGTTAATTTCAAACTAGAAGAACACTGGTAAAATCACACCTTATGCTTTGTTAACTGGAATATTATTGTTATTATTTTTATTTTCCAGTGATTGTTTTAAAATCTAAAGAGGTAGATTTATTCCAAAATGTTATTATGAAATTAAAAAAATTCAATTGGTAGTTTAAAATGACGTAAATAATTTAATCTAGCATTATAATTTATAAATTTTGTATTTGTATCTATAGATATATTATAATATATTATAAATTTTAATTGTGCATAGATCTCTTCATTATAATTGCGCAGTAATCTTATACAATAACAAAATAACTCAGCTAGCTTACCTATACTTTTTTTTTATTCAAAAAAACAAGGAACTGGTGGGAATTGTTTACCACAATTCTGCCATCCGATGTGCAACTGTATCGTTTATTCACTAACTTTAAAATATGTCATACATAGATGGAGGCCTCTAACCGCCCTGAATAGTTGATCTTCGGCTCACAGAATTAAATCACATTTAATCTAACCGTTCACCTCTCGTCTGATTGTCACCCTCTGCAACATCCTTCTGCCCAAGTATCGTCTCCACCTTCCTGCCAAACACCAGTCTCTGTATTTTCGCTGATGCCTCAATCCATCATCTCCTTAATGTATCATGCAAGAAAAGCTCTTGCTGCGGCTCCAGAATAATATCTGCCGTAGTTGCCGACCAGTAGCCTAACCGATCTCGCGTCTACCATCCCTCAGTACGAACAATTGAACAACGTATGCTCCACTGTGTCCTCCCGTTCATCGAAGTGGTTACAGTGAAAATCAGCTGCCTTTCTCCTTTTCCACAAGTAGTGCTGGTAACATCTGTATCCCGAAAATGCTTGGGTCAAGTGAAAAGACATAATTCCAAGTCTTGATTGATTCACCCATCTCCGGATATCTATAATCATCCTCTGCGTCCACGTCACCTTCGTCTTGAGGTCCCATAATTCATAAAATCCCATATCATTGTAAAATTAATAAATTCATCGCTCCGCTCAGAAAACATTAATAATAATATCTGCAATATTTACACAACGTTAGTGCATATACGTGGTATAAATCACAACATTACACCGTTTGGCGATCATACTGGTAAATTACGACAAATGAACTTTCGACATAACTATTCTAACAAAAAAAAAAAAAAATGTATTTAATAATCGACTGTAAAGAACACTCGATTGAGTAAGATCTAAATAATTCAAAAGAAAAAAATAATAACGGAGAAAAAATAGTACTTACGCGCCTACTTATTACTTTAAGAATATGACGAAAAAGAAGTATTAATACATAATATTATATTATTATATAATAAACATAAAAAAAAAGGTAAAACAGTACAATAAAGACATAAGATATGAATGAAATCGAGAGACCTTGATTGAGTGTCCACTGTACACTAAAAAGCACTGAAGAAAATTATTTATTAAGAGATGTTTCGGGTGATGATATGATGAAAATACTCAACCATAAACAAATGAACATGACCCAATTGTACTGATATAGAACAATTGATGTCAAGTGCAAATCTAACGGTAATATTTCCAAAGAATCAGATTCTGAATATTCATACAAGTATCATCATAAGTCTGATGATAATTGATTTATATCTTATGAGACATAAAATAAAAGAAATAGAACGAAATGAAATAGATGGTCAAATATTCGTGTAAGAATCTCAAATGATAATGTAGTTACAGAATTATCAGAAGTTGAGTTTATAGCCAAAAATGCAAAAAAAATTTCAAAATCTTAAACGTAATTTTTTTTCAAACAAAATTTCGGAATATATAGTAAAAATTATGAATTTACCTACAAAAAAGTACGACCTAATAATAATCTAGAATGATTCATAAAATAGTATGACTCTCAATGTGAATAAAATAATTATTTCTAACACATCAATAAATTATATTAACCATTTAAAAGTACAAAATAGCAATTTAAAGTAATAGTTTAAAAATATTTATTTTGGAAAATTTTTAACCCGAGCGACTAAATATATAAACAAAAAATATAGACACATTATTTGAACGTTGAAAATATAGCAATAACATCAAAGAAATATAATATTCGTATTAATAAATTAAAGATTACAATAAATTCACTTTTAAAATTAATATTTTTAAACCAAGGCTATACCCTAGTAATTATATTTTTAATATATTGCCTGTCTAATTTGAATACCTTGTATTACAAAAAAATCATATATTTTTACGTTTAATTATAAGGAATTAATTAAGTTCTCATTATATAATAATGCTACTAGATATAACTTTACAAAAGTTCAAGTGGGATTGTAATTCCTAAAGTGAGAACCAAATTTAATAAGTTTTATCCACTGTTCATTTTTTGCAAAATTTATTTCTGGTTAAAAATTAATTTATCCGTTTTTGATAATAACTTTATTTATTTTAAACACTATACATTGACAATTTAAGGATTTTGTTATGTAATAATATCGCATTTAGGCATTTAATGTATTAATTGATTGGATAATATTATTAATTAATTTTATTGTATATTTATATATAGTTATTTTTAGTTTATTTTTTATTTTATCTTGAACCCTCTATTTACGTGACCACAGCCATAGGTTTTAGTAAGATCAACCTTGTAATATTGCATGTAATCTCAGTTGTATCAAACATTTTGTTGTTGGTAAGTATTAAATATTATTATTATTATTATTATTATTCATATTATTATTTTTATTATTATTATTATATACTTAGCAATTTAGGCTGATAGACTGTCTTTGCTCAGAATCGTTATTCGTGTACAATATGATTTATTATTGAATTCAAATTTAATATATCCATTACAGTGACACACTCGACACCTACTGTACAGCAGAGCAATACCTACTTGCCCACCTTTTTTTTCCTCTATACTTCTAAAAACTATTTGGAATTTTTTTCCTTTTATCTCCCAAAGTACTAACTAGATTCCCCAAAACGTGATGACAGACGCATAATAAAAAAAAACACAAATCTTTGTAAAATCAATACATTTATCGCTCTGCTCAAAATTTAAAATGTATATTTATTTTACTTAAAAGATGTTTTGGAATTATTTATAGACAATTGCGATTTCCGTGGTCTATGTATACAAAGTGTAATTAACAGAATACCTGACAAATGAAATAACTTTTGTTCTAATTAATATGTTACAATTTTTTTTAAGTATTAAAAATAAAATTTTTAAATTAAATACAAATTTTTTTTAGAAAAATTTTAAATAGCTTATTTGTATATCTAATTTTTAGAAAGTTGTTAATGGTGATAACGTTTATTTTGGTAAAGTAGTTAATTTTTTGTAATATTAACATTTTTTTGGAGTAAATTAATTCGAATCGTATTACTATTTTTTTCAAAATATTCTTTTAAAATATATAAGTTAATCTTAAATTACCTATTTATTATCAAAATCATTTACGTAATTTTTTTGTATATATTTAATTAGTATTAATTTTTCATTTTAATTAGTCAGTTTTTTCTGTTTCACCCTTGTTATAATGTGTACAAAGAATTATTTTATAATATCAGATCTTATATTATTATTTTTTTTTTTATTATAATATTTCTTAGCTGGATTTTTCCGGTGCCTGTTTTCCATTAAATCTAGTTCGGACACCCGGCTCTGGTACCATAATAGCGTAGTATATCAGTATTCAGATAGTTTGACATCAGGAACGCCCTCACATAATTTGCTCTCCAGATGCCATAAATTTGTGATATGTGATCATACTCTTATGACACTCAGAGTTTCGGCACGGCCCCTATCGTATTCATTGTCTGTATTCGAACATGTTTATATTATCAGTTAAATTAAAAATTATTTTTATTTCAGTATAATAAATATAACACTGTTATTGTATATTTCAGATACACAACAGTGTATTCGCCACAGAACCAATATATAAAATAAAATATTTTAAATTATGTCTAATATGTCAAAATATTTTGAATAATATAACATCACGCTTAAAAAGTAATAACCTAAATATTTTATGAAAATTGAATAAACAATCTGTGACTATTATTTTTTAATGAGGTATGATAAAATAGAATTTGTCAAAAACTTGTTAATTACTGCGTAAATATTTCTGTTTTCCGTTAATTTTTATTTTGTTTTTCCCGATTGTTTTTAAAAATGCTTACTGGAAATTGTTTACTTTTGACCACTCTACGTAGTACCAAATAGATCTAATTTGCTACCAAAAACCAGAAAAAAAAATCAAAATTAAAGATTGAATCGATTTTTTAATTGCTTCAAAATATAACGATGACGCTCACAAAAGTAAAACACACATCATTGTGAAGCCAATACATTCATCACTCTACAGTCTACATAGAATCTAAAACAACGTAAATAAAAATTTATTTAAGAGTGTTCCTTATTATTTATATTTGATCCTATTATCCAAAATACCACATGTTTATATTTTTAAAACTAAATTTAAAACATATAAGGATATTTGTTTTTATGATTAACTAGCTCTATCTCCAGCTTTTCTCCTGGGACTCTCACCACTCGATTAATATTATGTTAGTAGTTTTGTACTAAGTTACTGGGCACGTATATATCTGGTATGTATGTGACTACGATTTTACTATAAATAGTAGAATTTGTGAAATTCATTTCCTAATTTAAAAATATAAATACACAATACTAAAATAGGTGATATACAATTACTATGATATTATTAATTTATAGGAACAATTAATAAGTTATTCACCTAATTCCATCAGGTTATCGACGATTTTTAATTGAAAAATTATCAATAATCAACTTATAGTGTTGATTAAATTAGTAATATATCTTTCTATAGATGCTTCTTAAAATAGATAAAAGCAAAAAAACCAAACCCTTTTTGTCTCCTGTTACTTTTTAACCAATTTTAAAAATGAGAAATATCCGATATGTGAAAATTTAGAATCCCTTCCCCTCTTGTTATGACCTTTTTTTCAAAATGATTGTAACCTTATTTTTTCAATTTGTAACCATCTGTAACCAAATGCTTAAATTTCTACGACAAAGAGTTACCTATGTACAATTTATTTTTAAAATGTTAAATGATTATTGTTGTACAATTAATGTACTATGTACATAATAAATAATAATAATATTCGTCCCAATAATAATATACGTCTTATATACTTACTTATATTAAAATAGGGGCACATTATATTGAGAAAAACGGGGCGCGTATAAAGATGAAAAATATATGCTAGGAATTGTGTTTGTCTGGAAAAATATTTTATCGGAAACATATTTTGTTTGAAAAGTATTTTGTCCGATCAATATATCGACGGTTAATAGGCAAACGACCGTACTTTGGACGTATCCGCTATAACAATATAGATTAATAAGGAGCAAAACAAAATACATTGAATGAGCCCACTCTAGTTGTTCTAGCTTTAACCATCCACCGAGTTATTTAAATTTTTCTCTTAGCCGTATTTGTACCTTTTTTTAATGCCATATCCGCCTTTTTGACAATTTAATTAATAGGTATATAACTATTCAAACGTATGGACTATTCTATGAACGTTTCTACACTCGACCATTTCAAAACTATACGAATGGATGTATGAACCAAATTGGTGGATACGTCCGTTTGAACTCTGGCCTAAATTGACGATAAGTTCCAATTGTGATTAAAAATAACACATGGTTTATTTATAAATGCGAGCGCAAAATACTATTGTTACATTGATAAGCAATAATAGTAATCACGATAATAGTTAATTACATTTAGATCACACAATTATACAAGTACAGTAAAACTCGCTTAAGACGCTCTCGCTTAAGACGCTTTCCCGCATAAGACGCTGTTTTTAGTCGGTCTCTAGACATTTCCTATACTAGTCAATGTAAAAACCACCTGTTAAGACGCTCAGTTTTTCTCTGTCTAATCGGGTAAAACGCACTTTTGTTCAGCAGATTACGATAAATTTTATTAGTTTTGTGAAAATAAAAATAGAATTTTTAGTATTATACGTATTCTTATTGTTTTCTTTCCACCAAATACAACATCTAAGTTACAACCCCTAGATCAGGGTATCATTAAAGTGATAAAACAAAAGTACCGAAAAAAGTTAGTTCAGCGGTACTTGAGAGACATGGAGAGTACCAACCAAATTTCAACTAAAGTTAATGTTTTGGATTCTATACATTACGTTAGTGCCGCTTGGGATGAAATTAAACCAGATGTAATAATAAACTGCTTTTGGAAAGCTGCATTTGGTGTGTTGAACAACTCTGAACAGGCTGATAGCTCACCTTTAAAAAAAGAGGACTTTCAGCTTCTGTAAAACTTTGCTGATTATGCAACAAGAGATGATGAACTCGTAACCAGTAGCACTCGAACTTTAGATGAAATAATCACTGATACAAACTTAGTGGAGAATGAGAAAGAAGACGACGATCAAGAAGAAGAAGATCAAGACTTTCCAATATCTACTCCTACAATTACTGCTGGTTTGCAACACTTATCGGAAATTCGGAAAGTATTATCCTGTGTTGAAAATTCCGAAGAAATGTTAGGTTGTCTTAATAAATTTGAAAACTTTCTTGCTGAAACGCATTGTGAGAACCTTAAACAATTAAAAATAGATAATTTTTTCATTCCCGCATAAGATGCTTTCCCGCTTAAGACGTTCTAAAGAGCAGGTCCCTTGAAGAGCATCTTAAGCGAGTTTTACTGTATTTACTTTCTTTTTGAGATGACTATAATTGTCATCAATTATGAAATAAAACATAACTTGGAGGTTTAAACATTAAACTCCAAATTGTATTAAAGTCAACAAATATTATATAATTTTAAAGCCCGTCCACTTAAATAAGGATTAATTAATGGATTATTGTATGATTAACATTTATTTGTTTATTTTGAATATTATTGTTTTAAGTTATAGATGTTGAACGGAATAAATTAAATAATTTTTTTTGTATATCTAGCGTCATTTTTTGGAGTAGTAAAAAACGCTTAGATTTTCAACTCCAATATATTTTTTGTAAGGAAAGTGAATTTAATTGGTACTTTAGAGAAAAAAAATTCAAGTACTCTTTTTAATAAGTATAAAAAAAACGTCAAAATAACGAAAATTTACAAATTATTTCGCATTTATTAATTCCTAAAATGTTTAATATTTACACCTAAGATTTAAAAAAATGTCGGCAAGTGGGCACCGCTCTGCTGTATAATGGGTGTTGAGTAAAGGATGTGTTAAATTTGAACTCAATGATATTAAATCATTTTATTTTAAAAGATATTTAAATATTTTATTTTATACTTTGTTATATTAATATTTATTTCATTTAATATTAATATATTATGCATCAAGTATTAAAAAGCATATGTTTATAAATATTTTATTAAGTTACAAAAATAGAAAAATATTTCATATTTAAAAACTCTTGTTTTTGTTTTTATCACGTATTTATAGGTAAAGTTGTGCAAGTAAGTTTTATTATTACATAATAATTATAACAAAAAAAGAAGTATCGACCGTAAATTAATTTGTGAAAATAGAAGTAAACGCCAAAAACGTATCCACCAAATATCAGGTAATAAAAAAAACGTATTCACCATTTTATTAATAACTTTTAAACCGATTGTTTGTTTTTAAGTTTAAGTTCATCAATGTATATTAATAACTTTGCTTAACTATCCACTTAAATTTAATCTAAGTAACATAAGTTTTACTATTGAAAATAAAATTAAGAAGGAAAAATTTATTTTTTCGTTCTCCTGAAAAATTGTGTTTATGGCGGATATAACTGTTTGTCTGTTAGCCGTCAATATTTTGTTAGAAATGTTTTTGTCGAAAACGTATTTTCCATGAACTGTTTTTCACAGAGCCGTATTTAGTCGGAAGAGAATTAATTAGAAACTCATTTTGTCAGAAATGTATTTTTTGGAAACGCTTTTTGTCAAAAACGCATTTTATCAAAAATATATTTGGTCGGAAATGTATTTTCCATGAACTTAATTTCTAGGAACTACATATCGTTAAAAACGCATTTTTATGGAAAATATTTTGTTGGAAATTTTTATTATAGATTATGATATATTTACGGTACCTGAAAAATACTTTCCAATGCAATATTTTCCTAACCAAAGACGATTCCAAATAAATATGGTTCCGAAAAAATATATCCTGAGAATAAGCGTTACAACAAAATATAGCCCCCCAGAAAAATAATTGTGGCACCTCCCAATCTCTCCTGGGTCTACTCCTGAATGTAAATTATAAGTTGTTTTTTTTTATTTATTTAATATTAAAAATTATTAGTACGTTGTTAGATTTTTTTTTAGTTAAATTATGATTCAAAAACAAAATAGGTACTTATCAATATTTTATACCCAGTGTATAGTATAAAGTCAAACAATATGATTTCCCTGAATATACTTAACTTACAAGTTACAGTTGTGTTTCAAAGAAAAGAGTTAGTGTTAACATAGGTGCGTACCAATGTATGATACGTCTCCACTCTCCGAGTTGGAAAGAGTATGAAAGTGACATATCATTATAATAGTGTACCAAACTACCAAAGTGCAAGCAATAGAAACCACTAACATGCCAAAGGCAAATAACTTTATGACTTTATAATGATTGACGATGATTGAAAGTATATAGGTTCACAGATAATAATAAACAGCATATTTTAACATTTAACAAACAAAAAATAATTAATTTTTCATATTCAATTAGATATTTTTAATCTTCACACAGCGAAACGACAGAGAAAATCGATCGAGTTAAGATAAACAAGAATTAGGTAAAATATAATAAGGATGTGAATATAATATAATCTTCAGGTTCATATTGTATTTATAAATTCTAATATCTACCATTGATTATAAAGACTTGTATTTAAAAATGTAAAATCAATTTACCTACAGATAATCGGTAGTTTTTGTTTAATAACTTACAAAATAATCTAACTCAGAAATTCCCAAACTGCGGGTTGCAATTTTATATTTTTGGTGGGTCACGTAATATGTTGAAATATATATGTATATATTTTTATTTATAAAATATTTAATATTAGATAGATTACTATAAAAATATAAAATATATATGAAAAAAAAGACATATTATTATTACTTTTTATTGATATTCGAATTTAGTTTTATCATTAATATTTATTAATAACTCTCGGCTAGGTTCACATGAAGAGCGTTAAATGCACGTTTTTAGTCAGTGTTTACATGAATTAAAAATTTTACGCATTAAGGGCGCGTATAACTATAGTCAATCGTATTTGATATTCCGGCGAAGATGGACGTAGCAGAAGCTATATGCTTATGGACCTTATATAGACGAATGCAGCATCGTAAACAGGGAAATAGGAAATACTGGGTTCATTCCATTTTAAAAAACAAACTAAGTACAAGCTTGAACATCACGCTGTATTCAAGTTTAAGAAATTATGAACAAAAACGACTGGTCATGTCCCAGATCGAGGGCCTTTTTTCGATTTCATCGATGAAAAATTCATTATTGAATTCTTCCATTGTAGACGAAAAAGGACGTAACGCCTTGAAAAACGCATTGTAACTGAACACGTCAATGCAAATCTGTACAATGTTCAAACGCGCGTCAACTTGCGCTGACGCGCGTTGACAGGTTTTTTGCGTTATCGCTGCGTTGAACGCGCGTCGCCATCCAACGCGCGTTACCATGTGTACAGTTAATAGCAATTAATAGTAATTGTAAACGCGCGTTTAACGCCTCTCGTGTGAACTAGCCCTTTACCTTAGAGTGTACCAGTGATGTATCACCTCTGCTGGACTAAAAGTTATCGATGTAAAGATAGCGATCAGCAATGAAACAAAAAATGTCATTAGTATGATGAGGGTCACCAAAATTTTAGGAACATAATATAACCTAAATCATTAATATATGCATACTAAACCGTCCAAAGATTCTAAACTTACTTATAATATCACTATAAATAGAATGTTTTAACAATTATAATGTTTGCCAAATTATCCATTAGCCAAACTATTTAAATAATGAAAATACAAATCGATAAGGTACCTATTATAATATTATTTATAGTATATTCATTATTGTTCCTTGTTCATTCACTTTTGCAGTTGTTAATTATTTTATTAATCAGACATTTAGAATAAACTCAGAACGTTGGTTATTAATAGCCTATAGGTACTTATAATAAATTCAAAAATAACAGTTTTTAAGCAGTAGTCGTAATTTTTCTTCCTAAAATATTTTCGAAATAGTTTTTACACGACCTTCTTTTAGGCATACTTAATTCGGTGAAAGTGTAAAACTTCTACAGAATATTTAGTTTAAAAAACAATTTATATATAATTTAATTAGTGTAGGCACGCTATAAAGTATAAATACTTAATGTATTTGTGAAGATGAAATCGTTAACCTACTGTTAAAAATGTAATTTTGATTATTTGATATATGTCATATTACTTAGATATGAATGAGTATTGAATAGGTAATTAAAGAAATAGATAAATATTAAAGAAAAATAATTATTATTTTTTTAAATATTTAGAAACTATAAATATATGGATTACATTTTAGATTATGAGTGGAGCGATAAATGTATTGATTTTATAATGATGTGTGTTTTTTCTTTTTTTATGTTTGTCACCACGTTTAAGGGCAGATTTTCCTACGACATTCTTCATCAGCACCTTTTCCGGTAGGAAGGTACTTTGGGGTGTTAAAAATAAAAATTATCCAGTTTTCAAAAACGTCGAGAAAAACAATAAAAAAATTAAGGAAAAAACGGGAATTTTTACACACAGTCAATTTTTGATAAAATCGATTTTGTTTTTTGGTGTAACACCAAAAGTAATAACAGTAGATATATGAAACTTTCGATATATTTTGACTTTTTTAAGCTATACATAGGTATAATAAATATTCCGGTTCTTTTATTTTCATCTTTCATCTTCAACTTGAGCTTTGGAAATAAAAAATAATCTGCAGGAGCCAAATCTGGTGAATAGAGTGGATGAGAGAGGACGGTGATTTTATTTTCAGAGTAAAAACGTGTTAAAAGTGTCGCTGTGCGAGCTGGAGCATTGTCATGCAAAAGAGTCAACTGCCTGGAAGACGGTATTCGGGTCGGATTCGACGAATACGACGCATCAGGCACTTCATCACTTCTAAATAAAATTTAGCATTCACCGTCTGTCTATTTGGAACAAATTTACGGTGAATCAGGCCATTTGAATCGAAAAATGCAATTAACATTGTTTTGATTTTTGATATTTGCTGCCTCACTTTCTTTGGTCTTTGGGCTCCCAGACTTCACTATGCTGAAGATTGCCGTTTGGTTTAAGGGTCATACATGAAACACCAACTTTCATCACCCGTTACAATTGTTTTTAAAAAATTTGGATCGCTGTCGGCAATTTCAATGCAATCTCGGCTGCAAGAAAGACGCGTTTGTTTTTGTTCGTCGGTCAAAAAATGTGGAACAAAACGTGAACAAATTTTTCGACGGTTCATTTTTTCTGTTAAAATTGTACGTACTGCATCTTTACCAATATTAAGCTTTTCTGCTATGATCCGAAGGGTAAGATGAGATTGTTCGAGCAGCAGTGCACACACTTTCGAAGCATTTTCGTCTTGAACAACTGTTGATGGCCTTCCACTTCATTCGTTTCATTCGTTGTCATCCACAGACTCTCGACCGTTTTTAAATCGCTTCCACCAAGTATACGTAGTAATGCGAGATGTAGTTTCATCACTGAATGCTTGTTGTATCATAAAATAAGTTTCTGTAAACTATTTTTGAAGTCGAACACAAAATTTTATTGCGCTTCTTTGTTCCATGTTGCAAGCTTGTACAAGGTACTACAAACACACCGTACACTTTAGAATATAACTCGAGACTGAAGTGAACAAATATGCCGATATTTTGTACACATATTCAATAGACTTTGTACTATATGATGCATTAGTTGTATAAGCGACAACGCTATTTATATTCTTTAACTAAATTTAATTCGGGAAGTTTTCAGACATACTGTGTATTTCATACTCTTAATTAATTGTTGAAATGCAATGTTTTCTGCAAAAATGAATTCAATCTACTGTATTATTAATAGTAATAAAATGAATTATTTTAATAGCAATATTTTAAAATAGGTACATTTAGTTATGCAGGCTGACAAGGCGTTTTCGCTTAAAATCATTTTTCATATACAATAATTTATATGAATTATATTTATGAATTTATAGATAATAATACAAGCAGTGTTTAAGCGAAGAGTTTTATTTTAAAATAGTTGTATGAATTTGAAGTTTAAAAATCAAAATTATTTAAGTAAGTACTCATGGTAATTGGTAAAAAACAACAAAATCATAATTTTAAAGATACATAAGAACAGTTGTAGGTAATTAAATTGATTATTGTATTTAATTTAAATTAAAATTTTATAGTTTTCAATGTTTTGATATTAGGTATACTATTTGTAAAATTATATTATTTCCAATAACAGCTGCATATGTCAAGATTATTATTTCAGATTATTGTGATAACAATTGTCATTAGCCAAACGCGCAATCGTAATTATTTGTAATGCAAATCGCCACTATAATAATGTAATACAAATGAGCGTCAACCCCCGACCAAATAATTGCCATCGCATGGCAATTTCCTATATTTTCTGTATATTTTATAAATAAACCAAATTTAGCAGGCCTAACAACTATACTACACCCATATAACTATATACCTATTAACCTATATTACCTATTGAGTATCATAGGATACAGTGCCTAAAATTCGCGAATTTTTCTACTGCATAGTGCACACATAATTCCACACACCAATATATTTTAAAATAATGAAGTTAGTAGTGCATACATGACTTTTTCATATAATTGTTTTTCGTATTTATTGATAATTAGTTACAATAAATACAATCTAAGACAATCTTCTAGTCTTGGAAAGTTAATTTAAGTTAAAAAATATAAAATATAAAAAAATTAAACAATTTCTTCTTAATTAAAAATTACATACTTTTTAAATGTCATTAAATACATTAAAAACACAATAAAACATTTTCTTTTTTTTATTTAAGTTAAGGCTTTGATAACAGGACAATTGGCTTGCATTATTACTTAAATTACTTAAACTAAATTGTATAAATTAATATGTTTCACAAATAACAACATATTTTGAATGGTGTCTTCGTCTGGACAAAGTACGTCATGAAGATGCTCGGGTATGTCGAATTTTTACCGAGCCTCTTGTGTGTCTCTACATTCTGTAATAAGTGTTTGATTAAAGTTGGATAGCCACATGTTTGATATATTCTCAGTGGCTCTTTTTTCATTAGATGAGCATGTGTTTAGTGTGTATGACTTATCCTTTTTCGTATAAAATCACTGCATAGGGACTGAACTGTTTGCACATTGCTTAGTATCCATGTAGCATCGTTTATTAAAATTTAAATAATAATGTTTACAACTTTAGTTACCCCTATCAGAGCCTGAGTTTACTTTACTTAGCGAAAGTTATGTGATATGTGCACGCTCAGGGCTCTCGTTGGATGCATAAATTAATATAACGGGCAATGAGGAAGGGCAGGACAGGCACCAAAACTATTTCATATTTGAAAAATATGTTACCTTTAATATTTTTATCTTTTAATTAAAGTCTTCTTGGGCCGACTTTAGCCTTAGACTTCACGTTCATTGATGAGTACTTCCCGAAGTCTCGTTCATCTCGTCTTTACGGTCCCGTCGGCCTATGATCTCGTATGCACTTGCATCCCTCTCCTCGGTGTTGTGTAAGGGCTGCATTCCTCCAGATTCAGGTTTAATCAGTTCTCCTTTTGTTTCTCTGGTCTTCTCAACTTCTTTGCCTGCTCTTCTCTTTAGCCGATCGAGTGGTAACTTAGTAACGGAAGCTTAAGCATATTTTTCCCATCCGCCCGGACGGGTCACCCAATCCGTGCGGGAGAGTATCTACTAAGGACTTGGGGCGCACACTTGCTTCTGTTAGTAGCTTTTCGAAGAGATACTAAGATGCTTTTATTTCCAGTCAATTGGCTGCTTCTCTGGCAAAGGAGTCATGTCTGCATGGAGTGATGATGTTGATCGTCTTGAGTGGTAGTGGAGCGAGTCCGTGTCTGTGATGTTGGCACGTTGAAATTGGTTTGTACAGTTTTCCTTCTGTGTCTCCTTTGATCATCTCAATGTATACTGCTCGAATAGAAATGCTAGGCTCTTAAAGCTGAAGATAACGTAAGTCTCGTTCCTAAAACTCGATCACCTGCAATGTGGCTGCGACGGCGAGTCCGCTCTGGGGTGTTTTACTCTAGCCCCAGAGTGCTCCTGCCACTGTGGAGCCTTTTGGATAGGAACTTTGCGTAAGGCTACCCGTCAGCGGTTTGGTTCCCCTCGTTTCTTGAGCCTTTGGTCATTATTTTCGGAGTTGGAGGGCGGTGTTGGTCTTCTGATCGTTGTTTGATTTGTCAAAGATAAGTTTTATACAGTTTTCCTTCTATGCGGAAGTCTGTTGATCGGAACCGAAGTTCCGTTTCCAGTCAGCATTACGTGGAAGGGGGTAGGACTTTGCGTATGACCTATCCTGAGGCGATTTAGTATAACTTCATCTCTTCATTTAAGAAACTTAAGTTTATTCCATTTTTCTGTTCTTCTTTTAATTTAATTTAGTTTAGTGTTCATTTTTAACCATTTATTTTTAAATCGGTTGTATATAATTTTTTTTTAGGTCTTTATCTGAGTTTGTATTCCAGAAGTGTCATCAATGTGTGTTGTTTGCTTTTCTTTAACAAGTACGTCCGCTCTTTCATTACCAGTGATTCCGCAGTACCCGGGAATCTATGAGAAAATTATATATTATTATGCATTGCTTGAAATATTTTTGTCGCTTAATTATTTCGTCTTTTTCAATTATTTTTTGTAATATTTATTTTTTTTTTTATCAAATACATCAAAGGAATAACAATACTGTATGCTGTACTTTTAAAAATGTATGTATCGGAATTTAGCAATTTAGAATTTAAAATTGTGAGGTAAAATAAAAATCAATTTTGGAACGACATATTCGTGTGAATCGCTTTATTCAACTATGAAAATAATTAAAGTATCTAGAAAAATTTATTTATACTATTTATTTTTTTATTTTTTTAATGCATACCAAAAAAATTTAATTGTATAATAAGTAAATGTTTTGGTTTTTTTAAACCGAAAGTTGACCACATCTGATATATAGCATATGTTATAACCTATACGATATTTGTAATTTTTGATATTTTACTTCAAGTTATAACTCAATATAAAATACTAATATGAAAAAAGTTTTCGCAAAGTTGATATTATATTCTTCAAATTCGATAATAAGTAAATTTGTTTTAATATGTATTAACTAGGTATAGATAAATTTAAATGAGAACTAAGAAACCTATAGGTACGTAGATTTTTTGTATAACCTGTGCCAGATAAAGATAACATATTATGCGGGTACAACGTCCTTTTAAAGTATGTTGACACAATTAATTAAATAAATAAAAAATATATTTATTTTTACAATGTTTGATATTATATACTTTAATGATGATTTGTTAAACTGTTCTGAGTTTTCATATAGGTACATTTTATTATTTCACAATACTTTTTTTATTTTTACGCATAGATAAATCGGAAACATCCTTGTCCTTAGTATTAATGAGTACCAATATAAACTCGATTTCTTATTGGCAGAATAAGACTATACCTATTATATCTATTTGAACTTTTGGAGCACTCTTGCCGTTCCGTTCGATAAGTGTTCAGAATAAAAGATAAAAAAAATCATTATAGTATAAAAAATATAAAGTTATACATTCATCGTTTTGTTTTTAATTTTA
This sequence comes from Pentalonia nigronervosa, assembly GCA_014851325.1. Lineage (NCBI taxonomy): Eukaryota > Metazoa > Arthropoda > Insecta > Hemiptera > Aphididae > Pentalonia > Pentalonia nigronervosa. The sequence goes on from JACXSJ010000032.1 coordinate 31,906, forward strand.
AAGACGCAAAAGTAATAAGTTTTGGAAATTTATAATTTATAATTTAGATAAAAATGTATGACTTTTTTAACAGGGGCGTATAAAAAGTTGGAAAAATATATGGTAGGTATTGTATTTGTATGGAAAAATATTTTGTCGAAAACGAATTTTGTTGGAAACGTATTTTCTCGGATACATATTCATTTTTAGAAATATATTATGTCGGAAACGTATTTTCTATAAACTGTATTTTTCAAATTCATATATTTAATTGGAAAAGAATTAGTCACATTTTTGACAAAATGTGTATTTTGTCAAAAATATATTTAATCAAAAACGTATTGGTTGAAAACGTATTTTCCATGAACTTTATTTCTAAAAATTATAATATATAGTTGGAAATGTATTTTTGCAGAAACGGAATTCCCATGGAAAATATTTTGTTGGAAATGTTATATATTATGGGTTATGGTATACGATTCCGAAAAAATACGTTTCCAAATAAATGATTCCGACAAAATACTATTCCGACTTAATATTTTCTTAAGTAAATACGGTCTCATCGGAGTAATTTCCTATAAAATATTTTCCAACAAAATATAGCCCTCGAAAATATCAACCAAATGACATGAAAGGATTGTAAATCAACTATTCCTTTGGTACGGCCTTGATTGCAACACCAACTGATTGTGTTATTATTTAGTCACATTACCATATGTGCAGTGAATTATAAATATGGGAAATTTCAGCGTGCTGCGCTGCGGTAAAGACATATTAACAACGATATTATTGCGCGTCCGCCAAGAGGATACCCGCCTCGAAGACAAGTAAAATTATCATTAATAACGACGGATAATATGAAAAAAATGGGGTGGCCAATAACATTTGCGGTGACGACAAAACCGGCACGCGCGAATCCGTTCTGTTCACCGCCGTCACCCGTGTCACGCGTTCCGTTTGCCGCCGCCGCCGCCGCGCTACCGGCGGCCGCGTCGTCCTGCGTCGTCGCTATGTCGTCTTCACCGGTCGACCGAACATGTGCGTTCGAAGTGCGCGCGCACAACGGCGGTACATAACCACACACACGCACGACAAGACGCGCGCGCCATCACGTTTACACTCGTACACACGCACACACGTGTACGGATCGGTGATATTGCGCGTGCGTGGCTCGGTTCACCTCCTCTCCGGAACCGCGCCGCCGCAACCGGCCAGGTATTTCATTGTCACTCGTCTTGGCGCTCTCGAACGTCGTCCGGCACCGTCGTCAGCCCGAGAATTTTATAACACCGACGACGACGACGACGACGACGACGTCCGTTTCTATTTTATTATTTTTGTTATTTCTCGAACATCCAACCGATCGATTCTTCCTTTCGTCCGCGTTCGGATCGACCGTCGAACCAATACGTACTGCAACCGCGACGAAGGCGTTCAAAAAACAAAAAAACCGTTAAGTCGTCTCACGTTTTTTTAAACGACGCGCGAAACATAACATTACCCGTCTTGACCGGCTCGTGTTGTACTACACGATGACGACGGAAACCGCCAAATCGGTGTTTGCCGTCGAGGGACACCCGTGTTTCAAATACAAGCTCAACGATCCAAAGGCGTTTTGGAACGGTGCCGGCGCCGGCATAGCCGGCAACCACCAGGTACTGCAGGCCACGGCGTCCACCGAACGGTTTTGGGCAGAAGAACCCGAGGAGGAAATCAAGCGGAAAGTGCAAGACGCCAAGATCAAATTCCACAAGGACAGACAGCTGCAGGTCAAGCACTTGCCCAGAAACGTTAGCGAGGAGGTGAGTGATATGTAGATTGCAGAGTAACATAGTGACAATGTAAATAGTAGTACTTATACAGGTAGTAGGTAGTATATCATGGTGAGTTATTAGTATGAGTTTAAACTATAGAGTTATAGGTATAAATAAAGAAGTATCTAATAAGTAAGCGAGTTCCGAGTACAAGTGACTGCCCAGTAATAACTAAAAAATATGCAGTCCGATGCGACTTTCCGTATCATTTTTGCGAACGATTATTATTTACGTACGATAATATTGATTACGACCTACCGATATTTTATAATCTTCGACACCGGAAATAGAACCGGGAAATGCCCTGGGGTCATGTTTTTGTGTGCCCGCTAGGCGGTCCTTATACGCTGGCCTTTAGATTTGGCCTCGTCTGTTCCGAAACTGCGTCATTGTCTCTACAAAGATGATTTCCGACCTTAATACAAACGTTTTTATTTTTTTTTTTTTTAATAAACGTACACATTGTTCGTCGTGCTGCTGGGCTCGTCGAACCGAGGTAATCGGTCTAAATTTAACTGTGGCTTCCGACAAAAATTGCAATTATGGGTTGACGATTTGACATTATCATTGACAGTTCGAACGACAAATACGCGCAACGATACGGATTTCCCCGAGTTAAAACTGGTTACACATGTGTCATGTCGCGAGTATTCTCATCGAAAACAATCCCACTATTTTATTATTATTATCATTGTAACGCATCGTCTTGACGTAAAATAGAGAATTGATAAATACTACTTCAACAATTTTCGTAATAACCGTGTGCCTATTTAATCGTGAGGTACCTTACTTACCATCCAACGACCGATATAATAATATTTTCACGCAGGTACCTACGCTGTGACTTGTGCTGTGCTCAACGAATGATATTCGTATACAATATACTTTACTCCTCTGCGAAATTGTTATTCCAATTTTTGTTTCATCCCGATTACCGTTCTTACGTAATCCGTTTTGCAAAAACGCTTTTTGTGATGTAAATTAGCTGGGGTGGTATACATAAAATATTGGAGTATATTGTGTTAAAAATTACATACAGAGACCGGTGCGGATACGATACCGGAACGGGAGTGAGTCTACCGTATTTTTTTTAAAATGGTGTATCCGTATTCAATCTAGTATCTAATTATTATCATTATTTAGTTAATATTATTTTCCATTTTAACTTTTATGTTTAAGAATACTATGCCTGTGAATTATGAATATGTAAAAATGTTTTCTTCCTTATTATTTAAAGTAAGTACACCGTGTACATCACGATATACGACTAGAAACTTATTAAGAACATCGGCAATTCTAGTGGTTATTGTTTAACTCTTTGCATAAGTAAAACAATAAAACAAATTTTCAATTTAAAAATATTATGTGTACGCATACAAAATAAAATTTAAAGTCGAATTAACAGTTGATAATATTAAAGTAATATGTGTTATGTGTACTGTATATTTATCTATACTCGTGTTTATTAATGTTTATCCACGATTGTATACATGTAAGAGGTATTTTCTAGAGATATATTTGTGAAAACGTAAGCTACTTATTTTCTATTTGATTTATTACTTTATGCATTACTAAATATTATTATCGTTCATGCTGATATTTAATAGGCCGAGGACTCCTATGAGTTAATTAAAGATTTAATTTTTTAAATTACTTATTGATATTAATTGATTGTTTCTAAAATATGTTATGATTCAAACATTAAATTAATTCATGAAGCTTAAAATTAATTTATCAGTTCATAAAGACTTAAACAAATTAGAAAAATATATATTTAACTCTGTGTTACCTATAGAAAATAAATAATAATAATATTGTAAATATTTTATGTTTATGCTTTAAAAACATTTATTACACATTTAGGTACTACATATTAAATGATTTTAAAGTTAAAAATAATAATAATTTGATACATTAGTAAAACGTGTGGAAAAATCAATCAATATATTATTATAAATTAAAATGTAGCTATTCAGTTATTATTATATTTTCGAGCTTCAAATGATTTTATCGAGGATAAACTAATAAGTTCCTACACAAAAAATATAAAAGTTTAGTGGACGTTCGATAGTGTTTTTTTAAACAAATAAAAATATAAATGACATTTAAATATAAAAAAAGATCGAAAAGTGGGTACCGTTCTGTTGTACAGCATGTGTCGAGTAGATCGCTTTCATGCATGTGTTAAATTTGAATTCAATGATATAAAATCATTGTATACGAAAAACGATTCTGTGCAAAGACTGTCTGTCAGCCTACATAACTAAATGTGTTTTATGATATTATTGGTATTAAAATAATTCATTTTACTACCTATTAATAATACAGTTGGTTGAATTAATTATTGCAGAAAACATTGCGTTTGAAAATGTCATTGAGTGTATAAAAAATCATAATATATCTACTTTAAAAGTTTCAAGCACCCACAAAAAATGTTTTAAAATTACAACGAAATAACTAACATCGTCATTCTTCATTTTAATTTTTCATTTTGTCCAAATTTAAACTTAAAAAGTTTATAAAAAATTATTTTTTTGATTTTTTGGTTACACTATTAAATACTTACAAAAAATCTTGTTTTAAATTGTCAATCCTTAGCTATAAAAACTGATTATTTTATGTATTTTTAACTACTTAATAATTTAAAAATGTTCCATATTTCGATGTCCAAATTTTAAATTTTATTTTTTTAATACATTTTTTTGATTTTTTGATTACATTATAAACTACTTAGGTACGAAAAACCTTGTTTTTAATTTTCAATCTTTAGCTATAAAAAATGAACATTTGAACATTTTATAATTTTTTAACTCCAAAAGAATTTGCAAATGTTCCATGTTGAATTTCCGTCAAAATTTGAAGTTTTCCAGTAAATTTATTTTTTTTTGGAAAGGTAGAAAAACTTATAGAGATCCTTGTGTTGAATTTTCAAATCTTAGATTTAAATAAAAAAATTTTTATGAATTTTCTAATCAAAAAAAAAAACGGCAAAATTTCGTAATTTTTACGTATTTTTTTCGAAATTTTAACTTTAGATGCTTATAAATATTATTAAATACTTACGCTCAACTTTATTTTAATTTTAATTTACAAAAAATCATGAAAAACATTGTATTAAATTTTCAAGTGTATTGACCAATTGAAAAAATGTTTGTCAACATAATAAAAAAAAAAACCCCGAACATTTATTATACCTATAAATAGCTCAAAAAGAGTCAAAATATATTGAAAATTTTATTGTGTATAGAAAATGCTCATATAAACATTCAGTGAAAATTGTATGTATTTACAGTCATTATTCTTTTCTTACATCAAAAATAAAAACAAATTTTGTTAAAAATTTGCTTTGCAAAAAAATTCCCATTTTTTCTTATTTATTTATTTATTTTCTTTCCCCGGCACGATTAAAAACTATTGAGAAATATTTACTTTTGACTATCCAAAGTACCCACTAGATTCACTTTCTTATCAGAAAATATGCTGATAAAGAAAATCGGAGCATTTTTTACTGCATTTAAACGTGATGACACAAAAAAAAATAATGATGAAAAAAACACAATATTTTAAAGTCAATACATTCATTGTTCTGCTCAAAATCTAAAATGTAATATTGTACTATTTTTATTTCCTAATTCCCGTTAAAGAATTTATTTTTATTTGACGTGTAGATTTCAAAACAAATTTTAAATATCAAAATTCGTGAAAAATTCTGTCCAACAGTATACGTCTTATTCATTCCTTTTACGGTTATGAGTAATTTTGATTTTCTTAAAATTCTGGAAAAAGTGTATGCACTGTTTTTTTTTACGTTTCAATATCATATATGAAAATTGTTCATTTTTAATAATAATAGTCATTCCTTATTAACTAAGTTTTATATTTCTTTTTAATAATTCAAATGCTATTTGTATGATGCACATTGCACACGACAAAAATAAAGTAACGGGTAATCAAATTTTAAATTTATAATCGGTATCCACTCGGGATCGTATTCGCGTCAATACTAAATGCTAATACGTGTTAATAATTTTTTTAAAATTTTATCTCGTGGGAATTAGATTTATCAGTTTTCACTATGTAATCTTATATGCCACATTTTTTTGCGAGGTCTTCATAATATTTTATAAAGGATTCTTTATTGCGATTTTCTGTAATTAATTTTTTAAGATTTATAGTTTATCAGTTGAATCACGCAGCATACTTAAGGTAGTTTAATTATTACATTGTTTGTGCATTATGATATAACATTGTTGTTTTATTACGTCTTATTTAATTTTAAGATGTTTTCCGTATAATATATTGACCATCTATTTAGTTATATTTCTTTGGGATTTTCGATAGTAAACAAGTATTAATACAATTGAGTTTAAATTCAAAAGCCCGATACAGGTTTGTTGTCCTCTTTAATTTGGCCTTGTATCTACTTCAAATTATTATACAAGAAAAATATTTTTACCCAAATCAACATATAAATACCGGTTGTTGCTTATTACTAACGTTGAATTTTGTTAACTCGATATTAACGCATCATTTGAATGAATCCTTAGGATGGTTTACCAATAAATTAGTATCGATCAGATAATCGATGTCCACGTTAATTTATTGAATATTTTAAGATTAAGGTTCAACTTTTTAGTTAGATCCGAATGTTAATTATAAAGAATGTTAATTTTACTACTATATAAAAAACTAAATTCATTAAAAATATATAGTGTTTTTATTCAAACAATAAATTGTAAATTAAATGGATAGATTCATGCTTTTTGATTCTTTAGTACTAAAATGTTTTTCAAAATTCAAAAATGTCGTGATCATTTGTTATTTATAATTTATGTATCATTTAGGTACGTTTAATATTATGTGTATGATTGTGTGGTGTTCAATACTTCAATTTACACAGTTTTACGTTAAATTAAATTTATATTTTAAAGATATATCTCTTACATATCTCATTGTATTATATAATATGAGTAAATCAATATATATTTTTTAAAAAAGACTTATTCAACAACGATACAATCCTATATTAATTTTTTTCTTAAGTTCTGTAATTAAGCCACTAACCCTTCAATATTTATTTTATTATACTATAACTTCTTGAACTGAAAAAACAAGTTAACAAAATATATTTAATATTTTAAAATCCATAAAATTAATTCTTATAACATATTATGAAGTTTTTGAAAGTTTACTGTATTGATAAATCTAAAGTATAAGCAAACTACAAAACAATTAAATTATAGGTACTATATTATTTACTTATTCGTCTTCTAAGTATGCCACATGTACTTTTATTAGCACTAAATCGATTTATTCTGTGAAGGACTAAAGCTAAAAATAAAATAAAAAAATTTATAGATTATTTAACTTCAATATTTTTTTATAAATTCATATAACACAGGTATTCATATCTAAATAATAAAGCATACATAATTATTAATTTCAAAATTGAAAAAAGCATATAACATGAAAGTATTGTTAACTTACAAATATTTTCTAATTAGGTAGAACAATAATTATTAAAAGATAAAAGTATATTGTATTGCTAACAAAACATTATCTTTCTAAAAAAAAACCATTAAAATATAATATTTATATAATAAAAAAACACAATTTATTTTCAGGTATAAAAACTAAACAAATAATATTTTTGATTTGTAGGTGTACTTAATATTTTAAAATTGTTTTCGTGTAATTTTAGAAAACTACAATTGCCATAATAAATAATTTAAACTTAAATAATATTAATATAATAATGATACCCGCTCAACTAATATTTAAATTTTATTAACAGCATATTTTTACTATTGAAACTTTAGAATGAAACAAATCTAGAAGGTATCTGTAAAAATATCTATTTAATTTGTAATGCCAAGAAATGTATATTTGTTTTAATCAGTTTACTTTTAAAATAAACAAACAAAAGAAAATATGTAAATGCAATAGTCTATATTTGTCTTTGCTCTCTAATCATTAGGTACCTACTTGTTTTGTTAATTCATGATTATTTTAATTATTATTCATTGGATAATATTCATAATTTTGTGCAAAAGTAATAACAAGTATCTATGTATTATTCATTTATACATTAAAATCAGTTGCCACAAGTTTCTTTAGTACTAAGCTCACGTTTCACAATTTCAATAAAATAAATGATGACGTGAATTCAATATAAAACCATGAACCCTGACCCGAAACATGACAATTCGCGCGTCATACAACGCTACTTTTAACAAACCTATCATCTATATGCATGTTAACCATCCCGTTGGTCATAATTTATATCAACAGTATAATATAATAATTATTATTTTACTAATATTAACTTACAAATAATATGATCTAAAAAATATTAATCGTATCTATAATTATCATACCCATCATATAGTCCTATTCTACATATTGCCTATTGGTGGGTTATAGGTATATAATACAAAATATATTGATTTGGATAATTTTATAAAATGTCAGTTTTACACAGTTTTTAATGCGATCCTATGACTCGTATTTCATTTTGGTTGTAGGTGGGAGAGAAATTACGTGACTTGAAAACGTGATTACTTGATATTTTATTTAAAAACAAGGATGAAATTGAAGAGTTAGACCTTGGTGTATTTAGGCATGTAATTTTTTGCGCTCTTGACAAATGTGTAAAACGAAAAGTCCGTTCTCTATTCCAAGGTAACTACGTGGTCAATAAGTGCATTTCGATTTTTTTTTAAATGTATAAAAATGTATAAATCAAAGTGTAAGTAATAATGTACTTATTAGCTATGTTTTATTGTTTTTACTTCAATTTCTGAATTTTCTACGAATGTACAAATTTTGTATCGAATGTAATTTTATTTTATAAGCTAAGTTCACGTGGTTTAGTTTTATTAATTCTCAGGCCAAATACATATTTTAACTAAAAAAAATAAAATAGACAGCTTGATAAGAAATGTTCTTATTCGACCCGGTGTAATTATTTAAATCGTAATGGCCCGATCTTATCCATTGTTACACTAGAAGACAAAAAAGGTGGAGTTGAACCCACAAGTTTTCTTTCTATTCATTATCACGTTTTTCCCTGGTATTGGTGAGTCGCATAACCCATATTCATAAATGAGTGTGGGCTTATAGATAATTATTTCACCCGATATTTGTTTAGACTTAAATGTGTGGGAAAAATACATAGTGCGTTTATTTCCTCTTATTTTAAATTTTTTTGGCCTAAAATTACTTTTGTATTATATGTAAATTAATAATTATACCAAATAATAACTGTCCGTCAACACCGCTAGCAGTTTCAGAAAAAAAATACAGATTTAAAGTACTTAACACAATTATTCAAGAATAAATATACATAATTTGTACAAGTAAATGAGTTATAAAAAACGATTAAGAAAATAACACTGAATTGAAAAAAAAAATTATACAAATACAGATTAAGATATATTTTGTCGCACTAGTTTTTGTTAGCAACTTATAAGCTAATTAGTCAATTAAAAACTATTTGTCAGTCTTTCTTGATTGAAACTAATCGAATTGAATAATTTTTAATTACTGTTTGAAAGCTTATAAAATATTTTGTATAAGTAGTCAAACTTCTGAAATCTCAATACTATAATTATTTTATAATTTCATAAACGGGGTGCTGTATAATACAGATTGTATCCTTTGAGGATTTATCCATTGCAATATCTCCTGAAATAATGAAGATATCATAGTTTTGTCTTTTTTTTATAAGACTTTCGGTAACAAGGACTACAAATATTCCATATTTTAATTAAATGTTTTGATAAAAAAGTTTAAAAAAAATTCTTTTTATTTAATTATATTAAAAAAAAAAATTGTAGATAGCTATTTTATAGAGTTTACTTTTCTCAAAATGTTGGCGTTTTAACATTTTATTTTCATTCAAATCATTCAGTTCAAATTATGGACTATTTTTTGTAGTCTTTGCTCCTGTGAATGTTATAAAAAAAAAATAAAGAATTATGATATCTCCATTATTTCAGGAAATATCGTAATGGGTAAATCCTCGGGACACCTTATATTTTAGGTTTTCTTATTATTTAATTAAACTATATTGAGATAGTTGTCATTTTTTTCTTTTATAAATAAAACCATCTTTTTAATATTTTATTAAATTTGGCAATGCATGTGGTTTTCTTACTATTTAACATAAATTATATTTTACATTATATGATAGAGTGCTTTATGCGAGAAAAATATTCTTACGTATAATTTTTAAATTAAAATTATATAATTAATATTTTAATTAGTTTATTTGTGTGTGTTTAATTATTTACATTAGCTTAGCGCTTATTAAGATATATTGATTGTTTTGTTATTCGCAAATGTACCTACATAGACATAAGATATTATGTTAATTTTCTTTTTGTTATAGAAAACATAAATAAATAATTGTATACGCATATGAAAAGCAATTACTATGATGTGACTTAATGAGGTACTAATCGGTTTATTTTACAAATAAAATATCTGGTACGTTTATAATTTAAGATGTACAAATTGTAAATGTGTATAAATATGTAAAATGTATTGGCGATCTTAAAAGCATTGTGTAGTAATTCACGTTAAATTGTCGGCCGTGCCACACAGTATCATTATTTCCGCGGCGTTATGATAATATCGAACACAAATGATACGAAACTTTCAATACCAGTATACCACGTGTCCGCGACGCGTCTTTCCACAAGGTTACCTATCGTAATAATTATTATATTATTGTAAGACAACATTATTCGGTTAGTTCAGACTGTATAACGTGCGCATAATATTATAATAATAAAAAAACGATTTTTATAATATTCGTGTAATCATTTCATTGCCGTTACGGGGTTTTTCTTTGTAGCACAAATAAACGACGACGTACTGAACGCTTATTATAAATAAAAAAAAAAATCTTATTATCATGTACGCCTCTAACCCAATAATCAGTGGCTTGTGTGTATGTGTGTGTGCGTGCGCGCGCGCGTCTTATTAATTGGTGAATTAATTTTTAAAATAAAAATATCGTTGTTTAAAGGATGTCGTTCGTGTCTACATGACGTGTTGCCTCTGTCCAACACGAGTAACAATCGGATACTCATTACAGTTATAGTTATTAAATGTCAGAGCAAATTAATTTATTATTGAATTTGTAGTGGAGTACTTATAATGACTTTTTCATATTTTTATTTTATAATGAGTTTATATTGTTAATAATAAGTACTTAAATAATTTAATTTTTTGAATTCATATAACTCGGTATTCAAAATAATATGAAAAAAAACTCTTCGTTCAATCACATTCTCCTCTACAAATTCAATATTAAGTACTTTTTGTGTTATATTAACTAAAAACGAAGTATAGTAAGAATCTGGTACGTAGATTTTCAATGTTAGGTAGGTCCTAACCATTGTGTTGTTTCCGTCTTACTAACAAATTATAGGGTAAATTTAACGTTAAGAAAAATCCGTTTTACTATGTTATTTTTAATATTATAGTGAACCGATCTATTATGCAATTTAAAAGTAAAAATATCATTCGGTGTCACACATGAGCTTTATTTTAAAATTTTAAATAATTAACAATTTCAAAATGCAATCATAGCGTCTCATACAACAACATATTTTCTCCGGCAGACTTGAGCGGCGGACGAGGTTCACTCGAACCAATTTTTCGCAGTCTCCAGCCTCCGCCTCGAAGGTCGTGAAAATCGGTGTTTTGTTTATTTCTACTAATTCCTTCTCCCCCTCCCCTTTCAGTCCGTGTAACGTTCCACCATCGGTCATGATATTATTATCATACCCACATAACATCGTATTAATAATATTATGCTTACTGTAACTATAATAATAACGACGACGACGACGACAACAACAACGCACAATAGGCACGCATCGCCCCCGCCGCCGCTGCCGCCGCCGCCGTTACACCTGTTGCATCGACAACAGTCGACTACACAGGCGACCGCGCGAGGTGTAACGAAATTCTACTATAGGCGCATCGGCAGCGGGTTCAACCGTGTATAAAACGCGGACGGGGAAAACGACGACCGTGTCGGTTGACAGGGGGAGGGAAGGGGGCTCTCGGTCGCTACCGTCGTCGAAAAAAAAAGATATTAAATAATTTTTTTTTTCTTTTCGGAGAGAATAAAATAATATTATTATATTTAACGCGTTTCTTATGGTCCGGTAACGGCGGCGGCCGGTTACTACACTCTTGCTCGGTGGTTATACTATAATATTATTATTATAGTCATAGTTGTGCTGCGGCGGCGGCGGTGGTGGTAGTTGTTATAGTAGTAGTAGTAGTAGTAGTAGTAGTAGTAGTAGTAGTAGTAGTAGTAACAGCAGCCAACTCGCTGCTGCGGCGGCATCGGTGGCGGCGACCGAAGAACAACAACGACGGCGGCGGCAACGGAACCTTGAAACCGTCGCCGGTCAATGGCACCGGTCCGCCAAGTTCAGTACCACGGGCACTACGCTTGCGTGTCCGCCACTGCCGGTCGTTGTTAGTACTATGCGTGCGCGTGCGTGTAAGCCACTAGTAATAGTAGTAATAGTAGTAGTAAAATAGTAATAGTTGTTGTTGCGCTATGCGTCTATGTGTGTGTGTGTGTGTGTGTGTCTTACAATG